>MU226379.1:748058-771086 GCA_018584345.1 Thuja plicata | reverse complement strand
CTTATTGGAACACTCAAGTGTGTCTCAAGGGGTCGTAGGACCCCTTAGGACACACTTGAGTGTTCCAATGTGTCCCCGGGGTGAAAGAGGGACTTCCTAGGGGTCCTAACATGTAAGAAGGTGTACTAGGACCCCTTAGGTCCCTCTTTGACCCCCGAGGACACATTGGAAAACTCAAGTGTATCCCAAGGGGTCCTACGACCCCTTGGGACACACTTGAGTGTTCCAATTTGTCTCCAAGGATCAAAGAGGGAATTCCTAGGAGTCCTAACTCGGGACCCCTGAGGACCCTCTTTGACCCTCAGGGACACATTGGAATACTCAAGTGTGTCCCAAGGGGTCCTATGAATTCTTGCGACACACTTTAGTGTTCCAATGTTTCAAAAGGGGTCATGGGGTCTTCCTAGGGGTCCTAACACTTGAGAAGGTGTACTAGGACCCCTTAGGACCCCTTTTGACACAATGGAACACTCAAGTGTGTCCCAAGAGGTCATAGGAACCCTTGGGATAGACTTGAGTGTTATAATGTGTCCCCAGGGGTCAAAGATGGTCCTAAGGGGTCGTAGTACACCTTCTCACACGTTAGGACCCCTAAGAAGACCCCATAACCCCTGTCGACACATTGGTGATAATCCTAAAGGATAATATAATTTTTTATTAGTCTACAAAGGAAACAAGGTTTTGAACTGTCGGTAACATGATCACCAAAAGATAGATTTATAGTACAAATCAACACAATAGTTCACGAAGGTCACTGAAAATGCTAAGTTCACTATCACTGAAAGACATTTTACAATGTAAACTGACAACACACTTTACCAAGAAAAATTAGCAGACAGTCTACAAAGCAACCTGAGCACCAGTCTACCGAGAGACAACTTTAATTATGAGAAAAGTGGATCTGAGTTGCACATCAGATAAAACAATTGATTTTTATATTTAGGCTTAATGCTTATCTTTAAAACTATTTCTTGAGGGATAAGTAAAGCACATGTAATGGTTTTAATCAGTCTAACTGATTGAAAACATGCAAACTAGGAGATCAAGGTCAAGTTGTAAACCTTTGATCATAGAGTTTTTATTGTAAAGCGTGAAACCTAGATAGGTCAATATATTTTATAAATAGATGTAGTAATTAATAAGAACATGATGATTGTAGCCACAATAGACATCTATGGATCAGACAGAGAGTTTCATGCGGAAGGACATCAAAAGATGAAATTTGTTTTGAAGAACAAGATTCAAGGCTACTAAGCATAACAGAGGTATTAATCAATCACTATAGGTGATAAACATACATTGTGAACTTAAAGGATCTATATTCAAAAATTTAGGATTGCACACTATCAGGTCAACAAGTATTTTTGACTGCATTCTAACAAGTGTAGCAAATAGAAGAAATCCTTTAAGAAGGTGGATTTAACAATCCTTATGTAAATATCTTAACCAAGTGCACACTTAACAATGTTGCTAAATCTCTTAACTGAGTAGACCTAACCAGTCCAAAATGTTACTCCTAACAGGGTAAGATCATCAGAAGTGATCACACTTGTAGCCTTAACCGACACCTTCCATTCTGCGGATAGTGAAGCTTTGTGGGTTTCATTCACACCGCAGTTTTTACCTTCTAACATGGGTTTTATGCATTACCAATTCTTGTGTCATGTGTACTTACATTTCATGAATGTTTCTATGAATGTTACATGCAATTAAGTTTATGTTTTTCTATTACATGTATAAGATAGAAAATCATCAATGGTTGGTAAAGCAAGAAAAAAGTACTAATGGTTAATTGATAAAAAAAATTAAGGGTACTGATTCACCCCTCCCCTCTTAGCACACACCATTCCATTTATTCCAACAATTGGTATCAGAGCTAGATATATTATTTATAAAAGTTTAAATCACTTGAGAGAAAATATCATACAATGGAAAGGTATAAGCTAGACAAGATTTTTGAGAATCAGAAATTGCAGATACAAATCTTCTATGAGGAATACAAAGAAGCAATAATCAAGATGAGAGAGCTACTAGATGAAATAAAATTTATGGCATATTTCTTCAATGAAATAGACTATCATGAAGAAGAGATACCTAATTTGTTTGAGTCATCAGGATCTACTTCTAGCAATACATTAGCCACATGTGAAGGAAGCATTACAAGTCTGAATGAAATCAATCAAAATCTGACAGAACAAGTAAAGGTACTGAAAAATTGGTCAAGAGACACAAATGGTAAGGATGATTGATGTTATGAATAATGCTAGACAAGCTGAACAAGAAAGAACATTAGGTATTGATGATAGGAGGAAGATCACTCAAAAGGTACAAGAGAGAGAGACTGAAATACAGAGACTCACTGAACATCATACTGAGATCACCAATCAAATAGTTCTTATGAGTCATGAGGAAAATCGAGTGAACATAGAATTCAATGGGAAATTGGAAGCTATTGGTGAGATAAGAGAAGAAAATGAAAGACTGAAGCATGAAGAAAGGATTCAACAACAACATAATGATATGATCAAGAAATCTGAAGAGACTACAAAGAGAATGGATGATTTTCTGAATGGGAAAAGATGACTCAACAACAATACTGCTCTAGGGTATACCGAGCATGGAGAATCATCTAACCAAGATGATCACAAATATTTTTACACAAATCCAAGACCAAAGAATCAATCATGTAATCACCATGGAAAACCAAGCCACACTTCAAATGTTTGTAGGAGCAAAGCTAAAGGTATTCCCAAATCCACATCTACATTCATAGGTAAATGCTATAACTGTAACAAGCATGGGTAAAAATCACATGAATGTATATCTAAGGTGAAACAACCAAAGAAGGAATCCTACATGGAAAAATATTATTCTACTTGCAAAATGCATGGGCACACATCTCTTGAATGCAGGAAAAAGAAAAAGCAAGCATGGAATCCATAAGAACAAGGAAATGCTTATCAACTAAGAAGAGTCGGTAATGCATATGTTTGGGATTCCAAAAAATGGGAAAATTGCATAGCATGTGGTAGATATGGACACATAGCTGAAAAATGCATGAGGAAATGGACAAGAAATTCTAGAAGTTGGACTATCTCTAGAATGGCATGCTTACATTATCATAAGGTCGGTCATCTAAGCAAGGACTGCAAAGACCGAGTGACAGAGACAAGCACTTTTTCCAATGGAAATACCATTGAAGACATCAGGAAGATGAGAAAAAAATGTGGAGGAAAGCTACAAACACTAATGATGCTGGACCAAGAAATAAAATTGGTTTCACCTTATCCAATGGATCTAGTGATATCACCACCCCCACCTAAGAAGAACAAGTAAGTATGGAACTGCACTATACAAAGCTATATTTTACTTCATTTCCTATATGCATTGATAAAGTGCAAAACTTGCATAAATTAAGATGCACTATGGTATTACTTGTTATGAATTTGTGAATACAATCTCGTCGGTTAATACACATTGAGAATCGTTGGTGTACATATAAAAGCCAAGTTGTTAACGTAAACTGAGCATCATTGATAATAATGTAAAAAGACAATGTAGTCTTCGCTACATACTGAGAGCCATCGGTGAATATGTGAAAGGTCAATTGAGTTGACACTTACCCTGAGCACCGCATTCTCACTAAGGATGAAGTTGGTATGTTCTCCAAGCGACTCCATCTTCGACCACTCAGAAGTAGGTAAAGCATTTATTACACCACTTAGGGCATTGTATATCAAAGGGCGATGAAAAGCTCATTCTTTCACAAAATGATTAAGAGAGAAGAGCAGAGAGACCAACAATGACCTGATTTCAGAGTGATCCACAAGCACAATCATGGCTACTCCAATAGATTCATAGTAGCTACAATAGATCAAGTGAGTAACTAAGACTCACCAAGCTCACAGTTTGTTTATGAAAAAGGCCTAAATTCAAGAAACATGGAAACTACTTCACAAGTTTCCAAGATCAATAATGCAAAGGATAAAAAGGTTAATTTTATCAAGAACTCTACATGTGAAGAGCCTAAGTACAAATTATGCCCTGAGGTTGCTTCACAAACTGATGACACTGGAACTTTCTCAAGCATACCACCTAGGGTTTTCCTAGTCGAGGATAATTGAGCCTATATCCACTGTAAGGTTGCAGAGACCGGAGATCTTGAAGTTGAAGAAGCTTACAAGAAGCTTTGCACAGATGAAAACTTTAAGGATGATCATAAACACATTGAGGTAAAAGGGTTGACAAATGCCCTAATGTTCCTGAAGGAATTCAAAATTGAGTGGATTTGGATAGTACTCAGTAGAGTACATGACTAGAAAATGTGGTTAGATGAACCAAAACCAATCACCAAGGATATAATACACGCAGTAACCAGTTATCCAGTAACCAACAAGTCAAAGCACTCAAACATTCTTCTCACCCTCATATAGAAAAGATGACAAGTGCAATATGGGATGATAGAGGATTAAAGGTAAACTCCATCACCAATCCTAAATAGAAGTTTGGTGCATGTGTACTGGGATACAAGGTATTGCAAGCCAGTCGGTTAAACATCATAGCATGTGGAGCAGTTGACACTGCCCATAAGATTATGAAGAAGGGATTAGAACTGGACCTATCCAAGCTTCTGCTGAAGCAATTGGAGGAGAACATGAGGAAAATTAGGTTAGCAAGGATTAATTCAAGTAAGTTTGGATCACTCCTCATGTGTACATTTTTATATTTCCAGAACTTCTTCCCATCTGTCGGTAATGTCAATTGGGACACTACCTGACCAGTAACAATTCAAATTAGTGAATTTATCAAGTCACTAGGGGACAATTTTACATCATTCATGGATGCATACTTCACTACCTTTAAGGACACAATTCAAAATAAGATGAGGATACCTGAACAACTGGTGGAACAATATAAGGATGGTATATGTTTCACAGTGGATACTTACACCACATTGATAAAACCCAGTTGTATCGAGGACAAAATGGTTACCACCTCTAGATTATGAGATCAACATTGATAAGGAAACAAATTCTATTGAAGCATTACTGAATGAGGCAGTAGGCAAATTATTACCAAGATTTGGAACCTATGAGAAAGCTAAGGCCAGAATTAAAATAGGCCCACTAGTGAAGAATATTGACAGAAAGAAGACTAAAATGGTTAAGACACTTCAAAAGAACCTGTCGGTTAATGAAGAAGAAACACAAAAAAAGATGACACTAAGGGATAGTCAACCGTCGGTGAAGGTGAACAAGTGAGTGACTCTGGGTCAACTGAGTCTGATGCACCACCAAAAAAGAAACCAAGGACTACTGCTGCATCAAGAAAAAGGATTAAGACTACCAAAGATGGAGATTCCTCTCTGTGTAACAAAGGTACAGTGAGGAATTAAAAAATAAAGCCTCAAACTGGGAAACAAGCACCAAGGCAAAGAATAAAATACATCCAAGGTAAAGAGGAAAAAGATGACACTACACAAGATGACAGTGAACAAGGAGCTCAACCTAAAAAACACAAAGTTCCTACGATAATGGATGAGATTGTTGCATTAATCATCAAGACAGGTAGCATATCAAATGCTAAGATAAGGCAATGACTAACCTTATCTCCCGAGGATCAGAAGAA
Source organism: Thuja plicata (assembly GCA_018584345.1). Taxonomy (NCBI): domain Eukaryota; kingdom Viridiplantae; phylum Streptophyta; class Pinopsida; order Cupressales; family Cupressaceae; genus Thuja; species Thuja plicata. Next base: position 765,458 of record MU226379.1, on the reverse strand, counting down.
GATTGAAGAAACCATCATTCAGGAAATGATTGCATTCAAATATGTACCTGTATAGTTCAATAAAATGATGCCACAAGAACTGAATGACATAATTTCAGCAAGGTGGAAATATGCACTGCATACCGAGAAGAAGATAAGGGAAAGATCCCTAGTTACAATTATGCCACCTGAGTCAAAAGTTGAGGAAATTGATGAAATGATGAAGAAACATACAAGGAAATTCTTAGCTAAGATGAGAGCATACAAGGTACTGGAGGGAAAGTTAATAGAGCTAGATAAAGAAAGCGATAAAACATGGAATGAAATATTCAATCCACCCAAGGAGGATTCAAGCCCTGAGAAGGTATTAGCTCTTACCGAGACCCCTCACAATGAAGATAAAGAGGCCACACTAAGCCCAATCTTCATACATGATACCGAGGACATCAATCCTATTGAGTTGAAAACATAGGAAAGCAAGGACATGGATGATGTACCTCAGACACTTCAATCACTAGTAGATTTAACAGAGGTCACCATTAAAGATATAATACTTATTAATTATTCTGATGATGATCCCAGGAAAGATGAAGATATAACTACTGCCACCGAGAAGGAAAAGGAAAAGGAAACATATACCATGGATGGTGCACAGGTACACATATCACATGACATGCCACTATTAATACAAGCTATCAATATCATAACAGAGGTAAAGGAGAAGACACCTGAACCTCAAGCAACCACACCGACAGACACAGGAGCTGAACAAGGGAAGAAACAAGACACACAAGAGGAAAATAAAGATGCAAGTGAAGAAGAGAAAATAGGTGATGCCACTGAAAAGAACACCGAGGGTGAAAAGGCTATAGATACAAACAAGGTTGATGTGGAGACATCCACTACCAACAAATAGGTCAATACCAAGCAACAACCAAAAGACACAACACCTCCCACACAATCACCGAAGCAAGAAAAAGAGCATGAACTAGCCATAGTTCTACATTCCTCTGCTTCCAACACAATTTCAAAGAAGAAGAATAAAAATCTAGTAACATTGAATGAAATCATTGATATACCAGATTGTGATCATAGGACATTGGATCTAGAGTCACTTACAAAGTATGGTGAACTTTTTAAAAGAAAGGCAATACATGAAAAGCTCAAAAAGGAGCACAAGAACTCAAGAGTCCTGGAGAACACAAAGGAAATACTTTTTTAGATTGTACCTGACACAGATATTATCAAAGTGCAACTATACTTGATCAATTAGCAATTCTTACTAACGCCATCACATTACAAAATATAGATGCAGACAAGGCAATTGAAGAACGTGTAGAGCAGAAGTGTCTATACAAGCTTACTGAGAAAATTAGCCAAGAAGTGGCAGAACAAAAGGTATCACTTTATGAATTAGTTACTAATATAGAACTGATAATATCATAATTAGTAAACTTAATTTAGAAGTTGTGCACATTATAAAATTTCACTACCAAGCATAGTGACAAGTTGGCCAAAATTGATGAAGATCTTAAGGCAAGTGCACAAGGTCTCACAACTAATGATGATGAATTAAATTTGCATTATGAGAATCTTGTAAAATCTAAATGGTTGAGACATGAGATTCAAGAGGAAGAATCTAAACTCTGAGATGTGGTAACCGAGCTCCAAGGTCTACTACTACCCAATCTCACATTACTACAACAACATATGAACTTGGAAAGAACATCGATTGCCACCCCAGAGATGTCAGTTATAGAGAACATATATGATATGCATGCCAGACTCACCTTGGAAATCATGAACCTTGAGCACCTCAAAGAGAAATGGGAGAAGCAAATGGAGGACATTCAAAAATCCCATTCCCACATTTTTGACAAATTGTAAGTAGAACACCTTTATCATTATTTCAAAAGAAGGGGGAAATGATATGATAAAGGGGGAAATAATATGAAAGGGGAAATGATAAGGTGAAAGGGGGAAATGATAAAAAAGGAAATATATGTATAGAGGAAAATGTATCATGTACATATACTATACCGAGGCATGCACATAGGGGGAGTCATATTGAAAAGGTAAACATTTTGGTGTACATACTAAACATTTCATTTTTGCACATATCACTTTTTGAAACTAATGCCAAAGGGGGAGATTGATAATCCTAAAGGATAATATATTTTTTCATTCGTATACAAAGGAAACAAGTTTTTGAACCATCGGTAACATGATCACCAAAAGATGGATTTATAGTGCAACTCGACACAACGGTTCACAGAGGTCACCAAAAATCCTAAGTGCACTATCACAAAAAGAAGGTTTACAGTGTAAATTGACAACACACTTAACTGAGAAAACTGATAGATAGTCTACAGAGCAATTGCAGTTTTTACCTTCTAACAGGGGTTTTTTTCGTTACCAATTCTTGTGTCATGTATTCTTACATTTCATGAATGTTTCTATGAATTTTTAAATGTAATTAATTTTATGTTTTGATATTACATGCATAAGATAGAAAATCATCAATGGTTGGTAAAGCAAGAACAAAGTACTAATGGTTAATTGATAAAAAGTTTTAAGGGTACTGATTCACCCCTCCCCCTCTAAGTACACACCATTGCATTATTCCAACAATTGGGACACTCAAGTGTGTCCTAAGAGGTCGTAGGACCCCTTGGGACACACTTGAGTAATCCAATGTGTCCCTGGGGGTCAAAGAGGGTCCTAAGGGGTCCCAGTACACCTTCTCATGTGTTAGGACCCTCAAGAAGACCCCATGATCCCTTTCGACACATTGGAACACTCAAGTGTATCCCAAGATGTCTTAGGACCCCTTGGGACACACTTGAGAGTTTTAATGTGTCTCTGGGGGTCAAAGAGGGTCGTAAGGGGTCCTAGTACACCTTCTCATGTGTTAGGACCCCTAGGAAGACCCCATGACCCCTTTCAATACATTAGAACACTCAAGTTTGTCCCAAGAGGTAGGAGGAATGCTTGGGACACACTTGAGTGTTCCAATATGTCCCCGAGGGTAAAAGAGGGTCCTAAGGGGTCCTAGTACACCTTCTCACATGTTAGTACCCCTAGGAAGACCCTATGTCCCCTTTTGAAATGTTGGAACACTCAAGTGTGTCCCAAAAGGTTGTAGGACCCCTTGGGACACACTTGAGTGTTCTAATGTGTCCCTGAAGGTCAAAGAGGAACCTAAGGGGTCCTAGTACACCTTATCACAGTCGTAGGACCCTTAGGAAGTCCCCATGACCCCTTTCAACACATAGGAACACTCAAGTGTGTCCCAAGAGGTAGTAGGACCCCTTGAGACACAATTGAGTGTTCTAATGTGTCCCCAGGCATCAAAGAGGGTCCTAAGGGGTCCTAGTACACATTATCATGTGTTAGGACCCCTAGGAAGACCCCATGACCCCTTTTGAAACATTGGAACACTCAAGTGTGTCTCAAGAGGTCGTAGGACCCCTTGGGACACACTTGAGTGTTCTAATATGTCCCTGGGGGTCAAAGAGGGACCTAAGGGGTCCTAGTACACCTTATCACCATCGTAGGACCCCTAGGAAGTCCCCATTAACCCTTTTGACACATTGGAACACTGAAGTGTGTCCCAAGAGCTCATAGTACCCCTTGGGACACACTTTAGTGTTCCAATGTGTCCTCGGGGATCAAAGAGGGTCCTAATACACCTTCTCACATGTTAGGACCCCTAGGAAGTCCCCATGACCCCTTTTGACACATTTGAACACTCACATGTGTCCAAGGGTTCATACGACCCCTTCAGACACACCTAACTATTCTAATGTGTCCCTGGGGGCCACAGAGGGACCTAAGGGGTCCTAGTACACCGTTTCATGTGTTAGGATCCCTAAGAAGTCCCCATGACCCCTTTCGACACATTTCAACACTCAAGTGTGTCCCAAGGGGTCGTGCGACCCTTTGAGACACACTTGAGTGTTCTAATGTGTCCCTGGGGGCTACAAAGGGACCTAAGGGGTCCTAGTACACCTTCTCATGTGTTAGGACCCCTAGGAACCCTCTATGACCCCTTTGGAAACCTTTTGGATACCTTATACTAGTGTAATTTACCTATATATTAATATACTATACTTTATTTTATTATATATACAACAATATTTAATATATAATTTATAATACATATCATATTGAATATATATTTCTTACTATATATATTATATTATATATATATAGTTTAAATTATATATTACATACAATTTGAATATGAAGATATTATGTGATATATTACAAAATACATATTAATATATAATATATGATATATAATATAATATTTAATATTAATATATATTATATAATATTTTATGTAAAATATATATTATATAATATTTAATATATAATAGATATTATATAATATTTAATATACATAATACTTTATCTAATATATAATTTTTGATATATAATATATCATATAAAGGAGGGAGAAAGGGGAGGGAAAATTTAAAAATCAAAATTTTGTCATCATTTTTCGAGTACCTGATTAGGCTCCGTATTGCTTTGTCCACCAAACCTACATGGTCAACTCTAAAAATGTCACAAAAATATGTTTTTCCCTTGTTTCTCTGAGTTCCAGACTTTGACCATGTAGCTGATGAATTTTTTTCACCTGAATTTGATAAAATGAAAAGGGTAGCTTAAGGAGATTATCAACTTTCTATCGATATAATTGCTATCAAGTTTTGAATTTGGTAAGTAATTATTAGTCCTTTTCTAATTGAGTTACCTCTAAAGTGTTGAATTATATACTGATTGAAAAACAACTATAACTTTCAAACAAGATTAACATTTTTGAAATCCAAAAAATGCGTCACATTCTATGCTTCGCCTACTGTAAGGGAATTGTTTTTTTGAATTTTGTAAAATTTTCAATGAGTTAAGGTGGTCAGACATGGGAGTTTTTTTTTTCTGAAAATGTTGTAGCAGAAAATTCATAATTAATTATTTTTTGGAATAAAATTACAAAAAAACATGCGTCACATCCAGGCATGAGTCTACTACTTATATAAAAAATCTTATAAAAAAATATTATCATTTGATTATGAATAAGGTGGTTAGACATACACCTACTTATTGTTTTCCTGAAATTTTTATACTACTGCATTGAAATCTATACTTTTCACCAATCACATTAATTTTTTGTTTTTCAGAAAAGGCCTATTAGTTTAGAAACTAAATTCAATTTCCTACAGATTCTATTCTTACAAATTTTTGATATTAGGTTGATACCTAGTTTAATTTTTCACGTCAAGTTGACTAACCCTGATTTGCTAATTTTTCATTGCCACTTAAGGGCATAATTTGGCCCCACATGATCTTGCACATACCCATATAATATATGTTATTATCTATAATATTATGTTATATGATACTATATATATAATATATTTTATTATATATAATATAATATTATGTTATATGATATATTATATATTATTATATAATATTTAATATATATTATATAAATATTGTCAATCAGGATTGCACCTTTAGCTTGATACGAAATCTATCTATCCTGTTGAAACATGGAAACTCTCTCGGGTGGTGGGTTGTCCTTAAACAAGAGAAGAATCTCCAGAAGATAGGCCAGTTCCTAGATAGTGTGTTTGAGAAAAAGGGTAGAAGGATATGCTTGGGAAACAAACTACTACTAAGGTGATCCACCAATATTTAATGCTGCAGCAAGACTTAGGAGATAATTCAGAGAGGGGAAAACACAATAAACAGCTAGATGAACACTACAATAATAACTCTATGATAGGCTTCCTTATCAGTAATAAAGAGGAAAACTATAATGCTTTCACAGTTTAATAACTTGAAATCAGAAAATACAATCATAAATCTACACCATGAGACATCATTTTCTACACCAAAATTTGAAGGAAAACTGATTCAACAAAGGTAGGAAACACAATGATTGAAAACAATAACTCACAATCAAATGATAACATAGAAGTATAGCTGGAAAAGGTATCAAATCTCTGGATAAAACTCCATGAATCTCCCACAAAGTGTTCTTACAATCTACTCACAAGCCTACAATGTGAAAAATGTGAGCGAAAAAAACACCTCCAAAATAAGGTGAAAATACAATGATATAGGCCCCAGATCTGAAAAGGGTCAAATGCATGAAAAAACCCCATAAAAGCATGAGCTAAACAACCAGAAACTGAAGTCCAAGTGATCCTCCAACTCCACCAAGTCATGCATAACTAAAGTGCCACTCAAAACTGCCCCAAAACTACTCCAAATCTTCTAAAACCATGCAGAAACTATGGGGGTCAGATATGAGGAGAAATCCCACCAATATAGGGATATAACTATAAGAAACTGTGAGCAAACTGTTCCAAAAGGCTCCCCAACTGATGATAACTAAATGAAAACTCCAATACCACCTCAAGAAGGCCCTCAAGATGTTGTGAACAGGCCTTAACTACCCAAAACTGAGTCTGAACTGAAAACCTATCCTTAAAACGAGCAAGGAAAAGAAAGTCAATTGACAGTCAATGCTAAAAAAGTGCAACCTAACCTAAAACCAACTCCTAGAAAATAGTCCTCTACCTTGCACTTAAAATAATTAATAACTTATTGTCCTATAATTGTGACAAATAGTTATTATTACTCACAATATGTGTGCAAAAAAATGAAAACTCCCCTTAGACTAACTAACTATTTATTTATTAATTAATTTCTTAATATTACTCTAATATATTTAATTAAAGAAAATGAAAAATAACCTATTTGTTTAAAATTTGATATATTAGAGTGATTAAAGCTATATTTAATAAATAAATAGTTAGTTATCCCTTTATTTATTTATTTACTAACTATTGCTTTGTAATATTTCAATATATTTAATTTTAAACAAATGAGTTATTTATTTGTTTAAGACTAGATACATCAAAATATAATTAAACAATATTTAATGAATAAACAAATAAATAAGGATCCCCACTATATACTTAATCACTTTAAAAGACATAAGCAAAAGACCTTTAATAATTCATAATTATAATTAATATATTTAATATCTTGTAAACAATAAAATTTACTAGATATTAAATATATTAAATACAAGTTATAATAATCCTTATCTACATATTTAATATTATGTAAACTATTAAATTTACAAGATACTAAATATATTAATTAGAACTAATATCCAAACTTTAAATAATACTTATAACAATAGTGTTTATAATTAATATTTAATAGATGAAAATTATCTATTAAAATATAAATTAGAAGAACTATAGTTATAAGTATTATTTAAAGTTTGAATGAATTACGGAAGAAGTCTAAACTTAAAAATGAAGTGAAAAGAGAGAAGGACGTTGGCTTTAACTTGATTCTAAGAAAAATGAAATCTGGCTCATATCTAAGGTATCGAACCCTAATCTCAACTTAAACTCTCATTTTCCATTTTCTTGCCTCCGCTGTTTTGCTCTGCCTGGCCACCATGAGGGTTTGTAGGGTTTGATGAAACACTGTTACATAGTGTTAAAAATGACACCACCTTCTACTGGAAATATAATAGTTATTGTTCTATCGCCATGGGTTTGGAAGATATCTGCTCTATGGTTGTCTTCTGACCTTTCTATTGTTCATGATAAATTAAGCCATGGCTGTCATTTTACCAGGGTTTATGGAAATCTTGAAGAGAAAACATGGAAATTGCTAAAGACTCTTCACTGATTTGCTTCCATGGCCGCCACTATGAACTAGGACCTTGAACGAGTTGTTAACATTCTGCTGCTTTGAGGGGTTTGAAGACATTTTCTTTCTTCAAAAAATGTTGTTGCTGACAATAGGAAGCTGTCATTTGGGCTTGTATCTTTCTCCCTAACTGCTAATGTTTTGGTAACAAGGAGAGGGTTTGAAAAATGTTTATGCTTTTCTGGTCGTTACTCCTTGCATTTTTCATGAAAATGTTGCCACTCCTTTTGGATATCTCTGTTGTTTTGCTGGTCTATTGCTGTGAAAAAAAGGTATGGAAATCATACAAATGGTTCATATTTTCTAGATTCTTGCATTCCACAAAGCTCTATATCTCTGTTGGCTGTGAACTATCACTGCATTTTTATTTAAAGAAGATATGCTCTTCTCTTTGTGAATACGTCAGTTCACTTGATGAAAGAAGGAAACAAAAAAATGTTGTCATTTTCCTTTCTCTGTGTCTGAATTCTTCAGTCGCTTCAAGAATAAACAAAAAAGATGGCCTCCTTCGTAGCTTTGATAAACTACATATTTCCTTTGTTAGTAAAAATTTAAGTTCCTACAGCATTTGAATTTTTCCTTCATGCTATCCTTATGCTATTAATGTCATAGCACTGTCTTCATGCATTGTCAATATTCATTGTAACTAAAACCTCCATGATTTATACCTTTAATTTCATTGCTCCAATACCTTTCTATTTGGACTTGCAGTGTACCTTTCTACATGATTGAAACTCTTCATCAACCAATAAATATCATGTATTACACAATAATCATGAACTCTTAGTGACAACTATTCCACCATTTACATGATCCATTAGCTCAGAATCACACTGCCGCTAAAACACACTGTATTACTTGTTATTGTTTTGACTTGAAACAACCATATACCAATGTGATGTGGAAGGATACATTTTTTCTCACCATGGAAATCTTTGTTGAGATTGTTGTCAACATTAAAATGAATTTTTTGTGCAGAAATTTGGAGGAGCTTCCTTACCGTAAACCTAATGTAGTTGGTAGAATTGTAGCATAAAACAAACACTTCCTCATATGTTGCATGAATGACCATTGTTGCTTGAATATTAAATTAATGTAGTGATGTTTTTAATTTTGTTTCTGTGCCTCTTTCTGTTATTCATTATATGTTAAGCATCTCCCTAATTAGATATTGTTCCTTTTTACATTGATTACTGATATATTCTCCACACATTGTATACTTGCATCTCAGTGGGTGTATTTATTGCATTAAATGAAGTTTCTATGCACTTTTTCTTGAACATGAATCTTCCTTGCATAGTACTTTCTCGCAGATAATTTATGACAACATTTGTTAATAAGATAATAATATGATGCTATGTCATCCTCATAACACTACTTTCCCCACTGGAATTTTTACTTGATGCTAGGGAGGTGACTGATGATTTTTCACATGTTTCTGATCATGACTGCATTTTCTACATAAATAAAAGAGATCAAAAAATGTGCTCCCCATGTTGATTTCTCTGCCAGTTATAAGTGCTAAAAAATATTTCTTGAAACTTACTTGATGTAAGTGACCGTCAATAGTTGTGAGTATTCTGAACTCCTTTGATATACTAACACCTCTATAATGAACCACGAATGAGTTGGTGAATAATGTAAAATGAAAATCTTGGCATTTTATTCTTGTTCTTGTCACTTTTATACTTCCTGTAGCTTTCACTTTCCACTCTAATGGCTTCCTGTGACCACAATAATGCAACCTTTATGCTGAAATCCATCATCCATTTCTTATGGATCTGTATAAAATGTAGATACCTATCTGTTTAGTGTGATAACTATTCAACTGTATCTAAGCCATGAGGTGATTGGAGGTCTAATTCATATGAAGCTTATACAAAACATGCTCATTATTATGATATAGAGTTTCAGTATCATTTTCATGCTTTTGACCTGCTTCTTTTCTTTTTATAAGTAATATCTTTTCTTTTGATGATTTATGACGCACAAGCACTTAACTGATGATTCTAAACTTTAGTCATGGACTGATAACCTCTGCCGACTCATGAGAACTATTGACAACAAATGCTACTCCTATACCCTTTGTTGTACCTTTGTTGGAAAGTTTCACCATGTCTGATATTTTTTGTCACATACATTTTGTATTGCTCACTTGATTTGAATACTCTCATTTGTTGTCATACTGTTGTAGCTGATAATTTATTTTCAAAAAATAAGGGCATACTGATTATGTAACATAAGTACAAAAAGTTTGATATCCTCTAGTCTCTTTTCAACTTTAATTTCTGATTTCTGAAACTTTTTCTTTCTTAACAACACCATGTGACATCATTATACATCACTTTATACACTTCTTGTGCATTATCTATAACCATATCTCCTCTCTAAACCTATGAGCTGCCACTACTATTGTTCTTTGCAACTGTATATTTTTTGTCCACCACCAATGGTTACTTGATTTTCATTTAATAGATTTTCCTTTTTATGGCATTTGATCTAATAACTGCACATACATGTTAATAATAACATGAACAAGATGACGTTCTCCTAAGTGCTGCTCCATCACGAGGGCCCTTGGTTGTTATTGTTGAATCTTGTTTAATATCAGTTTCATTTGATCATTGATGTACAATGATTCCATAGATGTCACTTCTGTCACTGCCTTGATATCTTTTCTAACAAGTGAAATGCTCTATTCTTATGATAACAACAAAAAACATACTATATGATAGATTTGTCATAACATTCTTTAGTATTTTAAACTTCCTATTGTAGCTCCAGTCTGTATGTGTTTCATGAATAGTGTATCCTTTCATGATAAGGTATTTTAGACTTTGGAATAGCATGGTGTTTGCTGTTTGCATTAATTAATCAACATTTTAATTTTTTGAAGGTTGACTTTAACAACAATTTGATTTTAAAATCTATAACCTCCTCTTTGACATGTATTTTCTCATATGAATGTATTATTGCAAAATCACTTTGAAACAATGTAAATGTCATTTCTAATATGTACGAATGCTTCTAATAAACATACCTCAGAGATTTTATGACTGTTGAGGATACCTTTAGAATTTCTTTGATCATCCTTTCTGTTTTGTTGTTTCTCATATTCACCCAAAGTGAGAAAAGACTTTTTTTGTTTTCTTCATACTGTGTTTTCTTGATTCTGCAAAATACTAAGTTGAAAGGTTTCACAATGTAGATTGTGTTCCTTTAACAACCAGGTCTTCAAATCCGCTCTGTGATTCAGACAAAAGGTCCCATTCTTGAACTTATGCATGACCCCTCAATAGCCTCCTCAAAATTCAGTCTTGGCCTCTTCATGACTTCAGTTGGAAAGTTTCACACTTGTAATGTATGTGTGTCCCTTCAATAACCTACTCAATCCTTCGGTCTTTTCCTCTTCATGAATACAGTCAGAAAGTTTCACACCTGTAATGTATTTGTGTCCTTTCAACAACCTACTTGGTCTTCATACATGTATCTACACATGAATCAAACAATATTAGTATAAAATTTATTTCTCTCTGTTTCTTCCCTTCTCTTTTGCATCTTTTAATGCTTTATCTACATAAGAACATTGTAGTGCATAGATTAATGTATAGGTATTAGGGAAATTTTCCATTGCTCAGTTCTTCTAAACTGACTCTCCTTTCCCTTCTATCTTGAAGGTCTGATCAAAGTTGGAGACGTGGGCCCAGATTTTCAACGCAAAGTCAAAGATTGCTCTACCATATAGGAAATGAAGGCTTTCCCTCTATCTCTCTATTTCTTTGATATCTACAATGTGTTTATTCAGATAATCTATTAGGATTTTCCATGGCTTGTGTGGATCTGAATGCATTGTATATATTCTGTATAATTAAAATATGAACATTATTATGCACCTTTGTAAAACTACATTTGAAAAATATGCTAAAATTGCACTGTCTTGTACTTGTATATCAGATTTGAGTAATAGTGAAAAAATTATCAATGTTTTCTACATTCTATACTTTATTTTTCTGCATTCAATCAATTCTATAATTTATAATAGTAGTTACCCAATCACATAATTCAATGTAGAAGTAATCTCAACTTAGCAATTTAGTATACAAACTAAATTGGTAACCTTTTTTGTGACCTCTCAGGGGTGCTCGCCTGCAGAAATAAAATAGACCGGTTGCATTTTTCATATCCATTGGGTGCAGAGTCTTTCTCTAAACTCAGAAACTAAAAACTTTTCCAAACTGAAAAAAACACATTGCTGAAAATGGAAACGAAACTGAAACATGTGTTGACAACACTTAGAGAAAGAAAAATTCTACTGAACAACAAATCTGCAGTTCATCATTGTTGTATAAAATCATGTTTATGATGTGATACAGTGGAATTTATCCATGTATCATGTGATGACCGTAATTCATATGATGATGATGTTGTTCAGGAACAAGAACCACAAGAAAAATAAAGGAAGAATGAACTTGAACAACAACCTTGATTGCATAATATATGTCCGAGTATGATGTTGATGACATGAGACAATGGGATTTATCCATGTCTCATGTGATGAGTATGATTTTTATGCTTCTATTATGTTATTGATCTTGTTATTTCTGTTCATTCTAACCTTTAAAAACTGGAAAACTAACTAACTAAAAACAACTTCCCTTCTCACCGTGATTACATCACTGAGTTGTGCATTATCTATAACCGGGAACCCTAAGAGGTTCTCGATTATGCATGGTGTATACCTGCTTGATTTAATTACTGTGAGATTAGAAGTACTAACTGCAACTAAATGAAGTAAAATAACTATGTGCCAAGCACTTATTCAAACTAACTCACCTCAAAAGCAATGCTTGAGGTGTATCCCATTCACTGGGATTGCTAATTCTGCTCCTTAAAGTGTAGACAAATGGAAATCATTGTGTGGCGTGTTGAATATGTTAGTAAATAGATTTTTCTTCCAAGAAAACACTTACAAATTAACCCTAACATGCCCAGACAAGAAGACTCAATCAGCACTAATAGTTGGGTCACTTCGCGATTGGACAACATAAGCGCCCTCTGAATTATTTTAGGTACAGCTCCCCGTACAAGATTTGAAATGAATCTTTAATGACAATTTTATGGATTAGATTTTAACCCAAAATCTTATAAAGGTTGTTGTATCATTCTCAGATGATAAGCTACTATACTATTGCAAATAAATGAGAGCAAGATAATAAAGGAGAAGAAAAACATAGTTTCTTTCCTGGTTGCGTTTAAACAAATACAAACAATTATACCATCAACAGGAATCAACAGAAATGGAAAAGAATCAAGATGCTGTGAATTAAAAAACACATTATAGAATAGATAAAATATTAGCACAAAACATTTATCTACTCTTCTCAAATGACACAGATCTGAGAATAAATGCTGCATCTTTTCTTTATAAAAATCTTTCTACACAGCAAAGACAACAAAACAAAGACTTTCCACAATCGAAACTTTTTTTCCTTCCATTCTATCCAAATCCCCTCTACTACAAACAGAAAATAATTCTTCCCCCCTTCATGGCAGCACACAGACTCCCAGAAAAATCTGAGCCCCCAGCTTTTGAAAAAATTCCACTTAATAGACTCTTTTGGAAATCCCTTCTTTCCCGTGATATTTTTAGTTATTCATAACTGATTTTAATTTTTAGTTATGAATTAGTTATTCATAACTTTTACAATACCCTTATAATATTTAGTTAATAAAAATTATAATAACACTTCACACCTTTGGTGTATGTATGTTTAAAACATTACAAATGGCAGATTTATGTGTTTAACATGTGGAGATTTTGATCGGTATTCTTCAATATAAATGATTAAGCTGTATGTCCAAATTATTTGTTTCAACCTGCTTGCACACAATCCTCCATATCTTTTTAACCAGGACAAATTTCGAAGATCACTTTGGTAGGAACTTGCATAACTTGCCTATGCACAACATACAAAAAATTTGGCCAAATCCAATGGTTGAAACAAAAGATATGCTTCTCACACCGAGACTATTTTTCTGGGACAGTCATGCATCCCATTTCAACAAATCTGTATCTGTTTTTCATTCAAAACATAACCCACCTGATAAAATATAGAAATGTTAGACCATTTATTTTAAATATATATTTCCTTGGCTCCAATTATATGCATTCATCTTCTACAACCATGTTCATTGTTTGACAGAAAATTTATTTTTTTGGCAGTGCGTCACTTCATCATTTGCCCCAAGGTTGCAGACATTCTTTTCACAAATTATGTGCATTCTTCCTCTTTGCAAAATTTGAATATGTTCATCTGCACCAATAATCATACTCATTAGAAAAGTGTGGAAAATAAAATAATTAGGCAACAGCAATATTTCCCATTATATCAGTGACAAAGAGGTATAGATTAGCTCCCCCAACTAATAGATATGTGTTCAACTCATTGATGCCACTTTAGTGGTTCAGAAACCATTCTTTGGATGCTTCACTCATCACATATTGTTGAGTGAAATATATTGCTAAAGTTGAGCCACCAGTGAACTTGAACCTTCAAGTTAATATCTGCATTCTGAACTAGTGATCTGGTCTGCATCGAATCTATGCCTTTTAGCTGACCCCTAAAATCTACATTTGAACCATGGATCTAAATATTGGGTCTAAACTAATTGTACTAGATTGAGCCACTAAAATGAGTCTTCAATCTTGATATCTGAATTACTGAAAATCTACTCTGAACCTGTTTGATCCACTTTGAACAAGTTTGAACACCCTCGAACCACTCTGAACAAGTTTGAACAAGTTTGAACACCCTCAAACCACTCTGAACAAGTTTGAACAATGTTGAACACCCTCAAACCACTCTGAACAAGTTTGAACAATGTTCAAAGGGGTTCAAAGATTTATGCTTCCACTTTTCATTTTTATAAGCATGATATTTTCAAGGATGAGAATCAACAACCATGCAAATCCCGCCTTTTGGTCAATAATAACAAGATAGGGGATGAGTTTTGAAAATTTTAAATTGGGGCACTATAAGTGGGCCAACAGACTATTATGATATACGAACCAGCCCACATAGCATAAAATTTTGAATGCTTTCATGGTCTTCTTTTCAATTCATCCCATTTCAAAACAATGTCTCCTAGCTAAAAATTCTTGGGAGATGCCTTCTTATCAAATGATATCTTCATTTGAGATTGATGAAGCTCAATTTTATGCAATGCATCTCTCCTCTTCTCTTCTAACTCATTCAGTTGAGCCAACCTTGCTACCATAGGCTCTTCATCAATCATATCCAACTGATACATAAAATCAAGTGCTGGAAACTCAACTAAAATAGGTAGTCTAGCTTCCTTAATATAAACTAGCGTGTAAGTTGACATACCATTTGACATTTTTGGAGTTATCCTATCAGCCCAAAGTGCTGATTTCAACTTTTCATGTCAAGAATGTTGATTACCTTCCAAGGTCTTCTTTATGATCTGAATCAGGTTCTTATTTGTAGATTTATCCCGCCCATTACCCTGTGGGTAGTAATTTCATGAAGTATTCACATACACACCTTTCTTAATAGCCCACTCAGAAACTCTATTTCTTGTAAATGCAAGTGCATTATCTGAAATAATTGAATCTAGTACACCAAATCTGCAAACTAGGTCATCATAAAAAATCAAAATAGTAGTCTCATTTGCATCTTTGAGAGAAACTTCTTCTGTCCACTTTGTGAAATAATCAGTGACTGTTAACACCCACTTATGTCGTGCACTTGAAGGTGGGTTAATGACACCAATAAATTCAAGACCCCATTTCATAAATGGTTGGTCCACTTGAATAGGCTGCAAAGGCAGCGCTGCTAATTTCTCTTTTCCAGCAAACATTGCACATTGTTTTCACTTTCTTACCCAGACATGTGCATCTTTAAATACACTTGGCAAATAATAGCTTGCTTTCATCACTTTAAGAGCTATAGCTCTTGGTGAGAAATGGCCCCTAGCTGGCCCTTCATGAAATTCATACAAAATATGATCAATCTGATCTGGTTTAATGCATCTCAACAGAACACCTTGCAAATCCTTCCTAAAAAATATATTATTCATCAAACAATAAGAAATGGAATGTAATATAAAATACCTTAGTTTTGACCTTTCCAAACCTTTAGGATAGAATCCCATTTCCAAGAAGGTGATCATGTCATCTACTTAATCATTCTAAAAATTTGGGACAACAAGTTGTTCATCTTCTTCTAAAGCTAGAACAACTTCATAATCATCTTTTGGAGTCTTATCTCCATTTCCTTCAAGATGCTTACACAAAACCTTACCTCTTACCAGCTTGGTCACTTTGATCTTAATATCATACTCCATTTCCTTGGTAATTCAGCCAGCTCTCTTGGTATTGAAATCTCTATTCCACAAAAAAATCCTTAACAAAAGGATGTGCCACCATCAGTTTGATCTTATTGTTAGAAAGCATATGTGTGAAATTTTTTAAACTTCTTATTACAACAAGTACATAATTTTCAACAAATGAATAATGTAGCTCATAATCTTTAAGTCCTTGGTTGAAAAAAGTGTTAGGGTTTGACAGAACCGGAACAATATAAGAATAAATAGTTATATGCAGAAATAATAGAAGAAAGAAACTAAATGCAGGTAACACACAGATTTAACGTGGTTCACCCAAAACCTGGGCTACATCCACCTACACAGCCGTCCAACCTTTCTTATTATCCAGCAAAAACATACACCACAATCCAATGCACTATACATCTCAAACGCTTATAACATGCATTTTAGGGCAACCTCTAAAATTGACCATTTTTAGGGTTTTACCGGACATGGGGCCACAATATCAACATCTACTACATGATCAGTCACCAAAATATCAACAATCTCCCACTTGGAGACTGATCAGGCTCCACATCAATTAATCTCCCACTTGGAGACTGGAACCAGACAACAAAGTAGTAGATGCAACTCCCACTGGATAAAAGACCTTGTTGTGTATTAACCCCACAATCATCAGTCAAGAAGCCCAATAGAAGCTGAGAAAGAAACCAACTTCTCCTTGGGGACTGCCTTCGTGAAAATGTCTGCAGGATTGTCACTTATGTGAATCTTTTCAAGCCGTAATTGGCCATCCTCCAAAACAGACCTTATGAAATGGTACCTAAGCTGTATGTGCTTTGTCCTTGAATGAAAAGAAGAATTCTTTGCAAGATGAATGGCACTCTGGCTATCACTGTACAATGGGCGATCTTCCTGCTTCTGACCCAATTCCTCCAAAAAACATTGTAACCAAATCATATCCTTGCTAGCTTCCGTAGTAGCTACATACTCAGCTTCAGTAGTTGAAAGTGCATTAACTTTCTGCAATCTAGAAATCCAACTGACTGTAGTACCCCCTACAGTGAAAACATACCCTGTAGTACTCCTCCTTGTATCAATATCTCCTGCCAGATCAGAGTCAACAAATCCACTAAGAACAAAACTAGATCCTGTGAAACATAATTCCTTTGTAGTAGTTCCTCTCAAATATAGAAGAATCCATTTGACAGCATTCCAATGTTCCATACCCGGATTGCTCATATACCTGCTGACAACTCCCACTGCATGAGCAATATCTGGCCGTGTGCATACCATTGCATACATCAGACTGCCAACAGC
>MU226379.1:729600-745010 GCA_018584345.1 Thuja plicata | reverse complement strand
CAAAACCTCCCAGTCCTCTGCTGACATAGTTCCTTGTTTCTTGGTTTTTCCTTCTAATGGCTTCCACAGGTCCTTTTGATACAAATAATCTTCCATCTGCATTTTCCACAACTGAAAATTTTGGCCAGTGAATTTTTCAATCTTGAATTTCGAATCCTCCATTGCTCCCACTCAAATTTGAAAGTCCTGTCAATCCACACCAACAAACCTCACTCTGATACCAATTGTTAGGGTTTGACAGAACCGAAACAATATAAGAATAAACAGTTATATGTAGAAATAATAGAAGAAAAAAACTAAACGCAGATAACACACAGATTTAACATGGTTCACCCAAAACCTGGGCTACATCCACCTACACAGCTGTCCAACCTTTCTTATTATCCAGCAAAAACATACACCACAATCCAATGCATTATACATCTCAAACGCTTATAACATGCGTTTTAGGGCAACCTCTAAAATTGACCATTTTTAGGGTTTTACAATGTTGGTTTTACATGGGGCCACAATATCAACATCTACTACATGATCAGTCACCAAAATATCAACAAAAAGCTAATGGCTTCTCAAAACCTTCATTATTTTTTTGAACTACCATAGCAGTAATGCTATCAATGTTTTCATAAGTAAATAAAATGAAATCCTTTGAGAAATCAGTATTTAACAAAGTAGGAGTAGTAGATAATACTTCTTTTATCAATCAAAAACTACATTTTCCCTCTTTGGTCCAGCTGAAAACCATATTTTTCTTAAGCATGGCTATTAATGGTATCAATAATTTAGCAATATATGGAATAAACCTTCTCACAAAATTAACTCTTTCTAAGAAACTTTGAAGTCCCTTTTTTTGAGTTGGAAGTGGTAAGGCAAGAATAGTGCTTACTCTTTCAGGTTCAATGACAATGCCATCTTTTGAAACAATAAATCCTAGCAATTTACCTTCATGGACAAAAAATACAGTTTTCTTGAGATTTAAAGAAATGTCATATTACATCTCTTAAAGATAACTCTTAAATGTTGAAAGTGATCTGATGCATTCTTTGAGAAAATGGTAATATCACCAAGGTAAACAAGTATGAACCTATACATTAATTTTATGAAGGAATTATCCATAGCCTTCTGAAAGGTTGCACCTACATTAGATAAACCAAATAGAATCTTCTAATACGCCATAGTTTCCCATTTGGTAGTAAATGTTGTTTTAAACCTGTCCTCTTCATTTACCAAAATATGGTTATAACTAGAGAAACCATCAAGTAGTGAAAACCGTTATGATCCTAAAACAACCTATAGAATCTGCTCCATGGAAGGAAAAGGATGTCTATCCTTTAATGAAGCTCTATTTAAGTCACAAAAATTAACACACAATCTGATTTCTCCATTCTTTTTCCTAACTGGAACCAAATTGGACACCCAAGAAGTATGTTTGATTGGGAATATAATATTTCTCTCAATCAGTTTATTCAATTCCTTAATTATAAGAGGCTCTAATTTAGGATTTATTGGCCTCTATTTTTGCCTAACTGGTTTTTCTCATGGTTCTAACTCAATGGTATGCTGAGAAATACTAGGATCAAACCCTTTTAAATCTGAATAATTCCAAGAAATAATATCATGAAATTCATTGCATAAATTAACAAAGGTTTGATGCTCTTCAGGTGTACTTACCTTTCCAATTTTCATCATTTTATCCTTTGCAACTGCAACTTCTTCATAATGTTCTTCTTTAATCTGCAAGTTAGATTTATCCTTTTTAAACTGATCATTAGTGCTGAACATTGAATCTAAGGTCACAAGACCTTTGGGAAGTTTATTTGTCCTTAACTAGATGATCTTATCCTCATATTGATCCTGCAATTTTTGTTGGTTTGGCTTTGTAAACTCAACTTCTTCTCTCAAAAAATTGACAATGTGTTGATCAGATTCAAAAACCTACCAACTATCAGCATTATTAGGTACAACAGGTCTAACAATTACTTTTACATAGTTTAGCCCCTTATTATTGTTGATTTCAGTTGGAATATCATATTGTGCACCAACAACAACAAGTCTATCAGCATGTTTATTCTGATTTCTAAGTACCGATTACAGATTAAAAGTCTCAAAACCTTCAAATAAATCCCATATAACATGCTTATAACTCTTCAATAGATCTTTTTTAGTTGTATGGATATTTCTAACTTGATTTACAATTAGTTCTAAATCACCAAAAACTTGTAAACAACTGATACCTCTTTTAATAGCCCACTTTAATCCATTCACAAGGGATTCATATTCAACAACATTATTAGTAACACTGAAAGTAAATCTGAAATATGTATAATACCTCTCATTTGTTGGTGAAATCAGCATACAACCTCTTCCTGCACCTATCTTGCAGTGTGAACCATCAAAAAACAACTTCCAAACAACATTAGATTGATGTTCATAATTCAAATCTACAACTTTTATGGCGTTTGGTAAAAAATTAGAAATCTCATGAATAACATAGTTGCCCAAACTTGGCTCCTCAATCTGTTTATTTGAAATTTCAACATTTTCAGTAGCACATTCATCTAACAAAATATTGGGAAAATGATCTATTTGTGTTTGAGACTCACGAATAGTAGAAATTTCTTCCTGATCAAATAACACAACTGCTGATTCATTTTCAACACTAGCAATATGTTGTTTAACACACAATTTTTCAATAGATTATGAAGGAATATTAACTTTTATACCATACCTAGTGCAGAAAAGCATATGGGACCAATCTGCAGATAAATAACCTCCTATTTTGGCAGTGAAATCTCGTGATAAATAGATAGAGAAATTAGGAGGCAAATCAATGATATAGACATCCATAGGTACTGGAAAACTAGGAAAAGCATGCAAGGTTAAGTCTAAATTTCTTATAACTCTCACAATTACAACTTCTATTCCATCTAACCGAAATACCCCTTTTTCAAGTGGCTCATATTTAAGGCTTAGCTGTTCTACAATCTTCTTTTGCATAACTGAGCTAGTAGCACTAGAATCAATCATACAATTGTGAACTAGGTGCTTTCCTATAATAATAGTAACATAAAATGGTGGAGGTTTAACCAACTTGGATGATTGCTAGGATGTATTGGCATTTGCAGCCATTAGAACCTTAGGATTTTGTTGTGACAAAGCATCATCAGATAATGAAAGTGATTTCAATGCTTCTTGTAGCATATGCTTTTGGCCTGGAAGTGCCAAAACATCCCACATGGATAAAGGAACATGTGTCTTCTTTAAATGATCAACAATATTAAAATTTTGCATACTAACCTTCTGCTATATTTTTGGAATAACAAGCTCCTTTGCTGAGTGTAATTGTTGATTTGCCATTTTTTTGGTCTTGTACTTGCTATTTGACTTTATTAGCCTGCTATTGTGGAAAAACATCAGGTTGTTGTACCTTATCAACTTGATGTCAATTAATTGCAGCCTTGGTTTTTGACCTTGTACCTGCTACTACAAGTCTCCATACTTGATTTGGATCAAAATTTGTTGCTAAAGAAGCTTCATCAACATTAAAATTTACCAAAGAAATGTCAAGATTACCTTGTGGCTACATTTGATCATAATGTACCTCTGCTTGATTATTAACTAATTGGCCCTTCAAAATATCTTGCCTTCTAGCCTCAAGTGTATGAGGAAAATCAAGCCAAAAATGACCATCATTGCACGTATTGCACCACTCTACCTCTTGTGCATAGTTGTTTTATAGAACAAATACCATCTCCTTAGAATATTTACCATCCCTTTGAACATAATTCCTTTACTATCCTTGAGCTTGTCTTGGTTGATTTGAACTGGAAGTCTGATTTGGTGGCCTATTTTGCTGATAAGAAACTTGAGGAGGCCTGTTGTATTGGCCTTTCTGCCTCTTTAAGTTTGTTATTTCATTACCGTAGCTTTGTAGAGTTCTCATCATACTATCACTTGTATCTTTTAACTCCCTAATAGGAGCTGTAGCAACATATTCCTCTGCTGCAACTTGCATGTTAAGTGCTAGTACTGGTGGAACAACAACTATAGGTGGTATAACTGGCTATATTTCTCCACAATAAGGCATTGTAGAACTTGGAGGTAACTTTCCAGCTTGTATCAAACTATTTTTAGCTCTAACAACAATATCAAATGCATTAGGCAAAGTGCATCCTCCCATGGACTGTATCCTAGCTGAAATATCATTATTAAAATGTTAGAATAACTGAGAGGGGGGGGGGGGGGGTGAATCAATGGCCTTAAAAATAATTCCAAAAATTCAACCAAAAATTATCTCTCAAATATAATACCCTATAGTTATCTTTCAGTTCATCAAGATGTATGCCATAAATAAACTTAACAAATATAACCTGCTTGGTAAGATATATTGTTTATCTTTTCTACACTTTACCGAATAGCAGTAAATAAACTTAGTGTTAAAAGACCAATCCAGTTTCAATAATGTGTAAAGAAAAATATCAATGCAATGAAATGAACACACATTTGACACATATATTTTAATGTGGAAACCCTGTTAAGGGAAAAACTACCTGGGACTGGTAACCAAAATTTTTTACTCTTTTGAAGTAAGCTCGGTGAAGAACCAACCGTGTTAAAGGTTACAATACACACATTTAAGTGTGACCTTGTTAGAGGATTTAAAACTAAAAATTTGTCTTTTGACCTAGCACTCACTATTCTTTCAAGAAGAAAACCATTTGATACTCTTGAGTATCTCAATACAATATGGACTGTTAAATCCCATTTGGTTAAGAGATTTTCTGAATCAATGGTTAAACTGATACAGTAAATGATCTATTCAAAATACAACTTTAACTTGTAGATATTTAGATCTATTGTTAGTCCAATAATACCTCTCTGATAAATGTTCACTTCAATTTCTTTTCTCTAATTATTTCTTTGTTCTGCTCGGTGAATGCTCTATCCTCTGTTGCTCGCTGTCTGCATAATTCCTTGGCTCTGTTCTTCAGCTTGTATGATCAGATATGCATGAATAATTCAATCTTCACCAGAATATACTCAACATTCCTCTTCTTCATAATGAATTCCTTGTCTCTTTATATAGGCATGATTAGCCACTCAATCTCCTTGTCTTTGTCTTAGATCATTTCTTGATCCGTAAAACTTGCCATGCTCGCTTTATCTCGTAAAGCTATGATTTAGTTTTATTCCACAAATCTCTCCATGATAGTTGTGAATAAAAATATATTTAAATATATTCCATTCTTTAGTTTAACTAATTGTTAAGAATAAAGAAATCAATCAGTCAATCTCTAAATATAGCTCTACCAGCTAACTAGTTTTGTCATTCTTTAACTTTAGTTCTGATCGGTCATCAACTCTAGTTAGCTCGGTCATTGACTTTAGTTATGCTTAGTAATTATCTCTTTCTTGGTAACACTTTCTTAGTTACTGCAATGCTCGGTATACACTATGAACTTCTCAGTGTTCACTATCCATCGGTGTGCACTATCCATCAGTGTGCACTGTCATTTGGTGTATATAAATTTTTTATATTTTACCAACTACATAAACTTTATCTTTTCAGCTCTTCAAGTTTATGACCAATATGTATATGATCAATCAAACCATATCAAGTTGAAATCAATGAAAATAAAATACATTAACTGATTTAATGTCTTTTATTCACTTTTGCATCTTGGTGATCATCAACTTATCATCTTCAAACATTCAATCAGGTATAGTTCATCAATCTCTCCCTTTGGCATTGATGGTAACATACTATGAAAAATGCAGTATGAGATATGCCATAACATACCAAACATTTTTGTTTTATAACCAATTCAAATTTATAAGTCTCGGTAAGCTCTTCTAGCTTAGATTTTATTCTACTGTGTGCTCTCCCTTTATTCATTCCCTTCAATGGATGGGTGTAGCAATTCTGTCTTCTGATTATGTCTCTCCCTTTCTTGTAGAATCTCCTCCCTTTTTTGGATAGATATGCAGTGTTAAATCTTTCCAATTCTCTCCCTTTCATGGATGGTTACTTCATTGAATATCTCTCTCCCTTTAGATGTTCTTCTCTTTAGATGTTCTTCTCCCTGATGGATATTTCATTTAATCTCTCTCTCTCTCTCTCTCTCTCTCTCTCTCTCTCTCTCTCTCTCTCTCTNTTTTTCTCTCTCTCTCTCTCTCTCTCTCTCTCTCTCTCTCTCTCTCTCTCTCTCTCTCTCTCTCTCTCTCTCTCTCTCTCTCTCTCCCTTTGATAACAATGCCAAAGAAAAAATATTGAGCTCTGTAGTAGCTAACAACCTTTTTCTCTTTTTGAAGCCTTCTGTCCCTTTAGTGAACTGATATGTCATTGTAGTCCATATCTCAGCTTGCAACAACATGGTTAATCTTCTGATAATGTGTAGGCTGATGCAGCCTCCAAGTCATCTTAGTGACCAGTAGACAAGGGTCGAACCCCTAGTCTATTCCTTAGGTACTCAAATGTATCTTTTGGTAGTGATTTTGTGAATGTGTCTGCTAATTGTTCTTTAGATTATACATATTCCAGTATCACCTGTTTCTCTTGTACTTGTTCCCTCAAGTAATGATACTTAATAGATATGTACTTTGTCTTAGCATGCATTACAGGGTTCTTTGAGATGTTTATAGCACTAGTATTATCACAATAGATAATTACCGGGTCAATAAATTCTTCATTCATACCTTTCAGTAATTGCTTGATCCATGCAATGTTAGATCAATTTGTAGTAGCAACTACATATTCTGCTTTTGCAGTTGATTGAGATATGCATCCTTGCTTTTTACTTATCCATGTGACAAGTCTGTCACCCATAAATAATGCTCCTCATGTTGTGCTCTTCCTATCATCTATGTGTCCAGCTCAATCAACATCAGTATAAACTTGTAGCTCAAATTTACCTTCTTTATTGTACCACAAACCATAGTCTTAAGTATTCTTCAAATATCTCAAAATTCTTTTAACAATAGTCATGTGTGATTCCTTAGGATTAGCAGAGAATCTTGAAACTATACGAACTACATATGCTATATCTGGTCTAGTGTGTACAACATATATTAGTTCTCAAATCATAGATCTGTATAAGGTCTAATTTACCTCAATTTTCTTGTCTTCCTTTGTCAATTTGCATCCAATTGCCATAGGTGTTCCAACTGGTTTGGATTTCTCCATCTTGAATATCTTCATAACTTCTTTGATGTATTTGGATTGTGTGATGTAGATGCCTTCATCATGTTGTAGAATCTGTAGGCTAAGAAAAAAATTGATCTCTCCAAACATTGACATTTCAAATTATTTGCTCATTTCATCAGCAAATGACTTGCATAGCATATCATTACCTCCAAATATGATAGCATCAACACAATATCTCAGCAATCAAACTCTTATCATCAATATCTCCTTTCAAATACAAATTATTGTTATCACTTTTTCTAATAAATCCAATACTAATGAGATAAGAGTGAATTCTTTCATACCATGCACTTGGTGCTTGTTTCAATCCATAGAAGGCTCTGTGTAGTTTACAAACCATGTTTCTCTTGTTAGGATCAGCAAACCCTTCAGGTTGTTCAATGCATATCTCCTCTTCTAGTAGTCCATTCAAAAATGAAGATTTAACATCCATTTGGTATACTTTGAATCCTTTAAAAGAAGCATAAGCAAGTACAATTATTAATCCTTCTAGTCTAGAAATGGGTGCAAAGGTTTCTCCGTAATCAATACCTTCTTCTTGTGCATACCCTTTGCATACCAGTCTTGCTTTGTTCCTTGTGACTTCTCCATTCTCATTTAGTTTGTTTATGAAAATCCATTTGGTGCTAATGATATTTTTTTCACTCGGTCTAGGTACTAATGTCCATGTTTTATTCTTCTCAATCTGTTCAATCTCTTCATTCATTGCACTAATCCATTCTTGATTCTCAAGTGCAACATTAAAAGATTTAGGCTCAAAATCACAAATCAAACATCTATTGTTATGAGACTTACTTCTTGTTCTCATTCCTGATCATTTGTCTCCAATGATTTGGTCCTGTGGATGGTGTCTTCTGACATATTTAGCAAGTATAGGTTCAGATCTCTTTTCTTCATTTTGATCTTCATCATGATCTTCATTATCACTCGGTTCATCATTGTAAGCATTTTCCTAATTCTTGGTGTGTGCAGCCTGTTGCTCGGTTGCATTTTTCTTTCGCTTGGGGAAGGTGTCAGGTTCTTCAATGTAGAAAAATCTATTATAATCTTTAGGTTCCTTTTTTCTTTCCTCATCATTTTTCTCAGCAAATTCATCCACTTTAACATTTTCACTCTTAATGATTTTGTTAGAATATTTATTCAGACATTTATAAGCTTTGCTTTTAGTAGAATATTCTATAAATATTCCTTCATCACTTTTTGAGTCAAGTTTCCCATTTCTATCATCTTCCAATATATAACATTGACTTCCAAAAATTCTAAAGTAACTCACATTTGGTGTGTATCCATACCATATCTCATAAGGTGTCTTATTTGTGTCTTTCTTTAATTGAACTTGGTTTAGTGTATAGAAAAAAATAATTACAAATTTTCTCTAGAATGTTTGTGTGATGCCTTTTTCAATCATCAGTGTTCTAGCACAATCAACAATTGATCTATTCTTCCTTTTAGCAATCCCATTATGTTGTGGTGTTCTCAGTGCAGAAACCTATCTTGTAATCCCATGCTCATTACAAAAGTTAGTGAATTCATCAGAAATAAATTCTCCTCCTCTATCTAATCTTAAACATTTCAGTTCTTTTCCACTTTTTTTTTCAAATTTAGATTTTTACCATTTGAACATATTAAATGCTTCAAATTTCTCTTTTAAGAACATGATAGTCATCAACAAATAGAATAAAGTATCTATCACCATAATATACCTTTGTTCTCATTGGTCCACATAAGTTAGTATGGACAAACTCTCAAATAACATTAGATGTGTAGGATTTTCTCTTGAAACTAGACTTTGTCATTTTTTGTATTTGATAATTCTTGCACATAACATGGTCGGGATTTGAAATACTTGGTAAGCCTCTCACTTTTATTTTCTTACTTATCTTAACCATGTTGTCAAAGTTCACATGACATAACCTTTTATGCCACAACCAAATGTCTTCATTTCTAGTCAATAAACAAGTGGTCTCAACATCATCAAGATAGAATATATTACCTTTTGTTTGTTCACCAGTACTAATCAACTTTCCTTTTTCATTATAGATCATTGCCTTTTTGTTCTCAAATGCAAATCGGTGTCCTGTGTTGTTCAGCTGTGAAACACTCAATAAATTATAGTTAAGTCCTTTCACCCAATATGCATTTTCACATATGATGAGATTATTCAACATGATGGTACCTTTTCCTTCAATTGGGTAGGGTGAGTCATTACCCATCCTAACTGATCCACCATTATAATATTCAAAAGTTTCAAACTTTTCTTTATCTCTAGTCATGTGATGAGTACAACCACTATCAATAATTCAGACATCATTTTTGCTAACTTTAGAAATGAGTGATTTTTCAACATACCTTTCTTCTTCATCTGACTCATCCTTCATAGAAAAAAACACTACCTCAATATCTTCGTCAGAATCACTGTTAGATTTTTTAGCTTTGTTCTCAACCAGGTAACAAGCCTTCTTGCCTTTGTCCTTGTAATCTTGGTTATCTCTCCTATCAGAGTGTCAGTTGCTTCTTTAGTCTTGGTCATCACTTCTGTCATACTTCTTTTCATAAGATCAATCGTTGTTTCTTTCATCCTTTCTCTTGTTAGGGCATCTAACAGAAAAATGTCCAATTTCTTTGCAATTAAAATAGAACAATGGTAATTTACCTTTATATCTTCCTTTACCTCTATGTAATCTCCTAGCCATTAGTGCTTCAAGTTCATCAATTTATTTTTCATCACTATCACTGTCACTATCATTTCTCATAGTGTGTTTGTTACTAGATTTGCTTATTTTCATAGAAGATTTGAATGCAGACTCAATAATAGGTAAGACAATGTTGTCATAGTTATTCATCTCAAATGAAATAATTCTACCAATCAAACTAGTAAGAGTAACATTGTTATTTTATACTACTCTCATTTCTTGGATTGCAGATACTCTAATAGCATAAACATGTAGTAAGGTTTTCAGGATTTTACTTACTACTGTTTCTTCCTCTAGTACTCCTCCCACTCCATGGATGGCATTAACAACTTCTTTGATTCTACTACTGTATTGAGTGATGTTTTCTCTTTCTTTCATTCGTAGGTCATCAAACTTTCCTCTTAGGCTTTCAACTTTAGCTCTCAGCACATTGGTGTCTCCTCCATGTACTAGCTTGAGTTTGTCCCATATTTTCTTTGCATAGGTGCATGTTTTCACATCTTCAAATTCAGCATCAGATATTGAAGAAGCAAGTTCTATCATCATAGAACTGTGTTCATGTTTCTCTCTTAATTGATCAACATTCAGAGGTCTAGTAGGTGCAACATATTTAGTATCCCAGTATTGTGTGACATCATTTCCAATACCTGATAGATGAAGTCTTTGTTATAATAACTAAGAGGAGCGGGGGTGAATTAGTGGCCTCAAAAATTAATCCAATATCAACCCAAAAACTTAGTACCACAATTATAAGACTCTAGTTATCTTCAGTCCTACAAGATGTATGCCTTGAAATAATCTTATCAAATAACTACTGCTCAAAGTTTACTATTAAATCTTATTCTTAAGCTTTACTGAATAGTAGTCTAGCCTTTACCGAAATACAGTAAATAACTTAGTGTTACCAATCATCATGTTTTAGTAATGTGTAAAGTAAAACATTAAAGCAATGACTCATAAACACATTTGACATACTGATTTTTAATGTGGAAACCCTGTTAAGGGAAAAACCACTTGGGACCAGTAACCCAAAATTTTCACTCTTATGAAGTGAGCTCGGTGAAGAGCCAACCCTATCAAAGGTTACAAACACACTGTTAAGTATGACCTTGTTAGAGGATTTATCACTAACAATTTATCACTTGATATCTAGCATTTCACTATGCTATCTTCATCATAAACATTTTGATACTCCTTGGGATGTATCTCAATATATAAAGGATTGTTAGATCCTTCTTGGTTAAGAGACTTTTTGATCCAATGGTTAAACTGAAACAGTATATGATCTGTTCATAAATACAACTTAGACTTGCATATGTTCAGATTTATTATAAGCTCATAATACCTTTCTGATCAATGTTTCTTTTCAATACCTTTGATCAATTTCTTTTTGCTTGGTGTTGTTGTGCTTCTTTGTTGCTCGGTGTCTGCAGAAAACTTTAGCTATGTTCTTTAGCTTGTTTGATCAAGACTGTATGAAGTCTTTCTTCACCAATATTATCTTCAGGATCCTATTCTCTATTCACCCCTTAATTCAAAATTAATAATCTTGTCTCTCTTATAGACATGATTTCACCATTTCTAGGTCTGTCTGTCTTGTTCTTGACATGATCCAGAAATCTTGCCTTTCTTGATTTAAAGCTTTATTTCAGTTTTATCCCACAGATTTCTCTTTGACAACTAGAATAAAACACCTTTAAAACTCTAGCTTATCTCTATATTTAACTTTTTGATGAAAACAATGTGATCAACTAGTTAAATCCATATTTATCTCTTGCTAGCTAAGTCTTTTGTCGTTTATGAACTTTAGTTCTTTTCGGTGTTTTAACTCCTTGTTAGCTTTGGTCTTGACTTAAGTTTTCCTCGGTCATCTGTGTCCATCGGGGTTGTTTGTCTGTCAGGAAACACTATGAAATTTATTTCCACTTGGGTATCACTATGGTTGTGCTCATTGGTAATGCATGCTCGGGTTTCTTGCTCGGGCATCACTATGAATCTTCTCTCAGATTTATCTATCCGTCAAGGTGCACTGTCCATCGGTTTTTGTTGTCACTTAGTGTATATTGAACTTTTATTCTTTACTGAAAGCATAAAATTTATCTATATGGTTCTTTGAAGTCTTTGACACTATATATATAACCAATCAGATTATATCAAGTTGACATCAATGAAAATACAATACATTAACGGATTTAATGTCTTGCATTAACTTTGTGTAACTTGGTGATCATCAACTTAACATCTTCAAACATTCAATTAGTTATGGTTCATTAGTCTTATCCTAATTTGTGATGATGCAAATTTGTCCTTTTTCAACTTAGGTATATCCCTTTTACTCATCTTATGATCTTTAGCTTAAGTCCCTTTAAACTTTTCTTCCAAACACGAACCTTTTGATACCAATTGTTAGAATAATTGAGAGGGGGGGATAATCAGTGGACTTAAAAATAATTCAAAAAATCCAACCAAAACTTATCTCTCAAATATAATACCCTTAGTTATCTTTTAGTCCATCAAGATGTATGCCATAAATAAACTTAACAAATATAACCTTCTCGGTAAGATATACTGTTTATCTTTTCTAGACTTTACCGAATAGCAGTAAATAAATTTAGTGTTAACCGACCAATCTAGTTTCAATAACGTGTAAAGAAAAATATCAATACAATGAAATGAATACATATTTGACACATATATTTTAATGTGGAAACCTTGTTAAGGGAAAAAACACCTGGGACCGGTAACCCAAATTTTTCACTCTTTTAAAGTGAGCTCGATGAAGAGCCAACCCTGTTAAAGGTTACAATACACACTGTTAAGTGAGACCTTGTTAGAGGATTTAAAATTAATAGTTTTTCTTTTGACCTAGCACTCACTATGCTATCAACAAGAAAACCTTTTGATACTCTTGAGTATCTCAATACAATAAGGACTGTTAAATCCCATTCGGTTAAGAGATTTTATGAATCAATGGGTAAACTGATACAATAAATGGTCTGTTCAAAATAAAACGTTAAATTGTAGATATTCAGATCTATTACTACCTCTCTAATCAATGTTCACTTCAGTTCCTTTTCTCTCATTCTTTCTTTGTTCTTCTCAGTGAATGATATGTCCTATGTTGCTCGGTGTCTGTAGAATTCCTTAGATCTTTTCTTCAGCCTATATGATCAGATCTACATGAAGAATTCAATCTTCACTAGAATATACTAAATATTACTCTTCTTCATAATGAATTCCTTGTCTCTTTATATAGACATGATTAGCTACTCAATCTCCTTATCTTTGTCTTAGATCACTTCTTGATCCATAAAACTTTCCATGCTTTCTTTATCCCATAAATCTCTTCTTTAGTTTTATTCCACAAATCTCTCCATGATAGATGTGAATAAAACTTGCTTTAAATCTCTTTAATACTTTAGTTTAGATGATCGGTAAGAATAAAGCAATCAATCAGTCAATCTCTAAATATAGCTCTGCCAACTAAGTAGTTTTGCCATTCTTTAACTTGATTTTTGATCGGTCATAAACTACACTTAGCTCAGTCATTAAATTCAGTTATGCTCAGTAATTAGCTCTTGCTCGGTAACACTTGCTTGGTTACTGCAGTGCTTGATATACACTGTGAAATTCTTGGTGTGCACTTTTCATTGATGTTTACTATCACTCAGTGTATATGTAACTTTTATGGTTTACCAACCATTATATTTTTAGCTCTTCAAGTTTATGACCAATATGTATATGATCAATCAAACCATGTCAATTTGACATCAATGTCAATACAACACATTAATTGATCTAATGTCTTGCATTCAATTTTGCATCTCAGTGATCATCAACTTATCATCTTCAAACATTCAATTAGTTATAGTTCATCATAAAAGCCTTTAAATAAAATAGAAATGCATAATCATTAGAAGGTTTAAAAGATGCTGGAATTTTGTCCCAAGTTCACTGAAAAAAAATAAAAAATAAAAAATATGCTCATTAACATTCCTTTTAATGGTAGTCAATAGTTCAACCAATGAGAGGTTATCTAATTTATCCTCAAATTTACTGATTAAAATGGTTCCTAAATCATCCCATGTGGAAATAGAATTCACTGCTAAACTTTGAAACCAAATTAATGCCTTACCCTTGAGAGAAGTTGCTAATAGTTTTAATGCTACATCCTCATGTGTAACTTGATTTAATCCACAAAGCGTGGCAATATCCTTAATATGTTCAATTGCTGAAACATGATTTTCACCATTAAAATATGACAAACCTTTTAATGCCGCTAATGGAATATCATGATGAACAACAATTTGTAATGGGCTGCCAGCATTGAAAGCCACACATGGCATATTTTGGGCCATTTGAACTGGTGGTACTTGTTTCTCTACTATAGGTGGTACACAAGATTTATCAGATTGAATTACCTTTCATTAATATGTTTTAAGACCTTTATGAGCTAGTATAACACTACTTGTCGATGCTACATCAACAAATTGATCCTTTGATAATTCTTCAAAAATAGGTAACTTAGATCCAGAATTATCAGGAACACTTGAATCTTCAAGAAAATTGAAATATTCAATAATTACCTCATGACCTTATGAAATTGCAGCTTGATCCTCAAAAATAGGATTGTCAAATAATGAAAAATTAGACCCAAACAAAGAGGATATTCCTCTTGCATCCTGAGATGTTCTTCCTCTCCTTATACTAGGCTGCAACTCTTGATACACGAATCCCTCTTTGTTTTCTCTTGTTGGATTTCTTCTCATTAAGAAATAAAAACTAAATTTGTAACTGAATCTGCAAGAAACCTTCAAAATAGAGTCGCTAGGTGCTGGAAAATACCTTCAAAAGAGGCTGAAATACTGTTGTTCACACCAAAACAACAATAAAAAATAATAATATGAAGAACTTGGCAATGAACTATGAAGCAGTTTGGGTCCCACCGGGTGCGCCAAAAATTGTTATCAATCAAGATTGTGCCTTTAGCTTGATACAAAATCTAGCTATCTTGTTGAAACATGGAAACTCTCTCGGGTGGTGGGTTGTCCTAAAAAGAGATAAGAATCTCTAGAAGATAGGCCGATTCATAGATAGTGCTCACCTAAAACTAAATGTGTTTGAGAAAAAAGGTAGAAGGATATGCTTGGGAAACAAACTACTACTAAGGTGATCCACCAATATTTAATACTACAACAAGACTTAGGAGATAATTTAGAGAGAGAAAAACATAATAACTAGCTAGACGAAAACTACAATAATAACTCTATGATAGGTTCCTTTATCAGTAATAAAGAGGAAAAATATAATGCTTTCACAGTTTAATAACTTGAAACCAAAAAACATAGTCTTAAATTTGCACCATGAGACATCATTTTCTACACCAAAATTTGAAGGAAAACTGTTAATGTTTGTAGCTTCAGTCGTATGATCATTTAGAATACATATAATATACTTAGATATTGATTAATAATAATATATTGTAGTTGTATATATATATATATATATATATA
>MU226379.1:709996-723538 GCA_018584345.1 Thuja plicata | reverse complement strand
AATGAAACATTATAAAATTATAATGAATAGACATGTCCCATGAAGGGACATGTCTCTCCTAGCCTCTTTCCCAATATAAATGAAAGAGATATTGTTGCATTTGAAACACACATAATATATACAAGCAATGCTATTACATTTGCAGATGATCCAAAACCTTAACAAAAAATGATTCAACAAAGGTATGCAACACAATGATTGAAATCAATAACTCACAATCAAATGATAACACAAAAATATAGTTGGAAAAGGTATCAAATCTCTACATAAAACTCCAAGAATCGACCACAAAGTGTTCTTATAATCTACTCACAAGCTGGCAATGTGCAAAATATGTCAGCAAAAAAAAAAGACCTCAGAAATTAGGTGAAAATACAATGATATAGGCCCCAGATCTGAAAAGGGTCGAATGCATGAAAAACCCCTTAAAAATATGAGCTAAACTATCAGAAACTGAAGTCCAAGTGCTCCTCCAACTCCACCAAGTCATGCATAACTGAAGTGCCACTCAAAAATGCACCAAAACTGCTCCAAATCTTCTAAAAACTTCAGAAACTGTGGGGGTCAGTTATGAAGAGAAACCCCACCAAAATAGGGATATAACTGTAAGAAACTATGAGTAAACTGCTCCAAAAGGCTCCCCAACTGATGATAACTGAATAACAACTCCAATACCACCTCAAAAAGGATCTCAAGATGTTGTGAGCAGGCCTTAACTAACCAAAACTAAGTCTTAACTGAAAACCTATCCTTGAAATGAGCAAGGAAAAGAAATTCAACTGACGGTCAATGCTAGAAAGGTGCAACCTAACCTAAAACCAACTCCTAGAAAACAGTCCTCTACCTTGCTTAAAATAATTAATAACTTATTGTCCTATGATTGACTACTCACAATATGTGTGCAAAAAAATATGAAAACTCCCCTTAGACTAACTAACTATTTATTTATTAATTATTTACTTAATATTACTCTAATATATTTACTTAAAGAAAATGAAAAATAACTTATTCATTTAAAATTTGATATATTAGAGTGATTGAAGCTATATTTAATAAATAAATAGTTAGTTATCCCTTTATTTATTTACTAACTATTGCTTTGTAATATTTCATTATATTTAATTTTAAAAAAATAAGTTATTTATTTATTTAAGACTAGATACATCAAAATATTATTAAACAATATTTAATAAATAAACAAATAAATAAGGATCCCCCACTATTTACTTAATCACTTAAAAAGACATAAGCAAAAGACCTTTAATAACTAATAATTATAATTAATATCTTGTAAACAATAAAATTTACTAGATATTAAATATATTAAATACAATTTATAATAATCCTTATCTACATATTTAATATTAAGTAAACTATTAAATTTACAAGATACTAAATATATTAATTAGAACTAATATCCAAACTTCAAATAATACTTATAACAATAGTGTTTATAATTAATATTTAATAGATGAAAATTATCTATTAAAATATAAATTAGAGGAACTATAGTTATAAGTATTATTTAAAGATTGAATGAATTACGAAAGAAGTCTAAACTTAAAAAGAAGTGAAAGTTGAGAAGGACGTGGGCTTTAACTTGGAGAATTAGCTTGATTCTAAGAAAAATGAAATCTGACTCATATCTAAGGTATCCAACCCTAATCTCAACCTAAACTCTCATTTGCCATTTCTTTCCTCCGTCATTTTTCTCTGCTTGGCCACCATGAGGGTTTGTAGGGTTTGATGAAACGTTGTTACATAGTGCTAAAAATGACACCACCCACTGCTGGAAATATGAAAGTTATTTTTCTACCGCCATGGGTTTGGAAGATATCTGCTTTGTGGTTGTCTTCTCCCCTTTCTGTTGTTCATGATAAATGAAGCCATAGTCGTTGTTTTACTAGGGTTTCTAGAAATCTTGAATAGAAAACATGGAAATTTCTAAAGACTCTTC
The DNA here is from genome assembly GCA_018584345.1 of Thuja plicata. Lineage (NCBI taxonomy): Eukaryota > Viridiplantae > Streptophyta > Pinopsida > Cupressales > Cupressaceae > Thuja > Thuja plicata. Next base: position 721,581 of record MU226379.1, on the reverse strand, counting down.
ACTGATTTGCTTCCATGGCCTCCACTATGAACTAGGACTTGGAACAAGTTGTTAACATTCTACTACTTTGAGGGGTTTGGAGACATTTTCTTTCTTCAAAAATGTTGCTGCTATTTTGGAAGCCATCATTTGGGATTGTATCTTTCTCCCTAATTGTTGATGTTTTGGTAACAAGGAGAGGGTTTGAAAAATGTTGATGCTTTGCTGGCCATTACTCCTTGCATTTTTCATGAAAATGTTGCCACTCCTTTTGGATATCTTTGTTGTTTTTTCGCTCTCTTGCTGTGAACAAAAGGTATGGAAATCATACAAATGGTTCATATTTTCTGGATTCTTTCATTCCACAAAGCTCTATATCTCTATTTGGTTGTGAACTATCACTGCATTTTTGTTTTAAAAAAGATATGCTCCTCTCTTTGTGAATACGTCTGTTCACCTGATGAAAGAAGGAAACTGAAAAATGCTATCATTTTCCTTTCTCTGTGTTTGAATTCTTCAGCCTCTTAAAGAATAAACAAACAATATGGCCTCCTTCATAGCTCTGATAAACTACATATTTCCTTTGTAGTAAAAATTTAAGTTCCTGTAGCATTTGAATTTTTCCTTCATGTTGTCCTTATGCTATTAATTGCATAGCACTGTCTTCATGCATTTTCAATATTCATTGTAACTAAGACCTCCATGATTTATACCTTTAATTTCATTGCTCCAATACCTTTCTATTTGGACTTGTAGTGTAAATTTCTACATGATTGAAACTATTCATCAACCAGTAAATATCATGCATTACACAATAATCATGAACTCTTAGTGACACCTATTCCACCATTTACATGATCCATTATCTCAGAGGCACACTGCTGCTAAAACATACTGTATTACTTGTTATTGTTTTGACTTGAAACAACCATATACCAATGTGATGTGGAAGGACGCATTAGTGATCACCACAAATTTTTTTTTGAGATTGTTGTCAGCATTAAAATGAAATATCTGTGGAAAAATTTGGAGAAGCTTCCTTATCGTAAACCTAATGTAGTCGATAGCATTATATCATAAAACAAACACTTCCTGATATGTTGCATGAATGACCACTGTTGCTTGAATATTAAATCACTGTAGTGCTATCTTTAATGTTGTTTATGTGCCTCCTTCTATTATTCGTTATATGTTCAGCATCTCCCTAATTATATATTGTGCCTTTTTACATTGATTATTGATATATTCTCCACACATTGTATACTTGCATCTCAGTGGTTGTATTTCTTGCATTAAATGAAGTTTCTATGCACTTTTTCTTGAACATGAATCTTCCTTGCACAGTACTTGTTGGCAAATAATTTATGACAAAATTTGTTAAAAAGAAAACACTATGATGCTATGTCATCCTCATAACGTTGTTTTCCCCACTGGAATTTTTACCTGATGCTAGGGAATTGACTCATGATTGTTCACATGTTTCTATTCATGATTTCATTTACTACATAAATAAAAGAGATAAAAAATGTGCTCCCCATGTTGATTTCTCTGCCAGTTATAAGTGCTAAAAATATTTCTTGAAACTTACTTGACATAACTGACCTGCAATAATTGTGAATATTCTGAACTCCTTTGATATACAAATACCTCTGTAATGAGCCACGAATAAGTTGGTGAATAATGTAGAATGAAAATATTGGAATTTTATCTTGTTCTTGTAGCTTTTATTCTTCCTATACCTTTCACTTTCCACTCTAATGGCTGCCTATGACAACAATAATGCAACCTTTATGTTGAAACCAACGTCCATTGCTTTAGATCTGTATAAAATGTAGATACATGTCTATTTAGTGTGATAACTATTCAAATTTATCTAAGCCATGAGGTGATTGAAGGTCTGAAGACTGATGCATATGAATCTTATACAAAACATGCTCATTATTATGATATGGAGTTTCAGTATCATTTTCATGCTTTTGATCTACTTCTTTTCTTTTAATAAGTAATATCCTTTCTTTTGATGATTTATGATGCACAAGCACTTAACCAATGATTTTGAACTTTAGTCATGGACTGATACCCTCTGTCGACTCATGAGAACTATTGACAATAGATGCTACTCCTATACCCTTTGTTGTACCTTTGTTGAAAAGTTCTACCATGTCTGATATTTGTTGTCACCTACATTATGTATTGCTCACTTGATTTGAATACTCTTATTTGCTGTCATACTGTTGTAGCTGTGTAAAATACCCCTGCTATAATCTGGATATTCTCTAACATTCTGTTCAATGCTAATTTTACCTTATGTGTAAATGATAATTCGAGCATAAGGTTATTCGTACGAATGTTTGTTTAGGAAACCAGTCATTCTTTATGGTTTATAGACAGATTCTCTCTATGCAAAACATCTTAATATAGTAATAGTTTACTATTAAGCATTTATAAATTTTGGAAGCAAATACAGAACTATTCAAATTTTATGAATAAATCTGGGTATCAGATTATTTTTGTGTACATGTATGTTGATTCTGATAATCTGATTGGAATGATGCCACGCCCCTCCTTCTCTATTTTCTCTAACTGCTCCACCTGAAGAATGATATTGAATCCACTGTTACCGTGAGCCAGAGTCTCCTTGTTGATGGCAGACGAAATAACAGATGTCTGCTTGAATCTCCAACATATTCGCTATGTCCAAGGTTATTCACTAATGACGTGGAAAGTAGTTGTTTTGTCCCTTTCCCACCAGTTGCGTTGAACAATGGCAATCTTCTTCACACAATACATTTAGCAATGCTAAACGCCAAACTATGTCAGGGAACTGGTTCTGACAACTGGAAGTTTGTCTCCACTTTGTCATTTCCACAATGTAAATTCTTTGTTTACACACAGAATGTTTCATTCCCCATCGAACTCCACTAGGCCGGATTACCTCTGGCGAAAGGAATTGGATTCGTCTTTACTACAAACTAACTCGAAAATATATTCCAAAGTCATAATCCATTTTCTCCTTCCCGAACAAGTCCTTTATTGACAACCAAAGCGGTTGTAGTATTCCCGTAATGGGAACTACTTTATTAAAAACTACATCATTGAAACTTAATGTTACCACTACAACTCGTTGATAATTATTTAATATTAATTTTATAGTGATAATTAATATTAAATAATGACAAGTCTCTATTAGCCAAAAATGGCTAATTATTTGGGGACATGACAAGTCTCCCCGGCCACGTGTTGCTTTCCCACAAGCAACTATGAATCTAGATGATCCAAAATCTGCTCATTTTCCCAAGTAGCATCGTCTAATGGAAAATCATTCCATGATATTCCCGGATAGTGCGGTTATGCAGATGCCAAACCCAGTTTTCTACAATCCACTCAGGAATTAGAGCAAGTTTCCCCTCCTCGTCCAAAGGCGGTAAAGCCTTTGACACTATGACCTGCTGACCTAAAGCCTTCTTGAGACAAGAAACATGGAACACATTGTGGATTTTTCTACTTGCAGGTAAAGCCAATTCATATCTGACCTCTCTAGTTTTTCCCACAATCTAACAAGGCCCATAAAACTGAGGCTTTAATTTCTTAGCCCCATTCCATTTGATAGATGTCTATCAATAGGGATATAACTAAAGGTACACAAAATCTCCAATCTCAAAACTCCGTTCCACGCACTTCCTATCAGCGTAGAGCTTTTGCCAGTTTTGAGCACAATGAAGAATTTCTATGAGGGTTTTCAAAATGTCCTGACACTCCTGAAGCCAATCTTGGGACTTGGGCACATGACTGGTATCAAAAGCAAGATCTAAAAAGATAAAGCATCATACCCATATAATGCCTTAAATGGCATCATACCGATGGAAATATGGAAAGTAGTATTATAGCAATACTCGCCCAAGTGCAACCATTGAATCCAAGCATTTTGATGCCCAGCGACATAATTACGAAGGTAACCTTCAATCCATTTGTTGATGATTTCTGTCTGACCATCTGTCTGTGGATGGTAACTAGTGCTGTGATGTAAGACTGTACCTATCAGCCTAAACAATTCTGCCCAAAAATTACTCAAAAACCTACTGTCACGATCACTAATTATATTCTTTGGCAAACCATGTAAATGGAATATGTCCTTGAAAAACAATCCGGCAACCTGAACAGCTGTGAATTCTATAGTGATAGCAAAGAAATGTGCAAATTTTGTCAGCCTACCAACCACAACAAAAATACAATCTTTACCTTGAGCCCGTGGTAGTCCAGTAATGAAATCCATAGATATACTTTCCCATTTCTGATCTGGAATAGGTAAAGGTTGTAGTAAGCCTGCTGGATAAGAATGTTTTGCCTTATTTTGCTGACATGTGATGCATTCCTTGACATACTGTAAAACATCAGTTTTGAGCCCTTTCCAAGTGAATCTTTCACAGATATACTAGTATTTTTTGAAATACCCTAGATGGCCTGCTAGGGGAAAATCATGAACTAATTGTAGAATGGAGAATTTCAACTTAGATGCAGGTACTAAAAAAATTCTTTCTTTGTAGTAAATAATTTCATTCATAACTTTGTATCTATCATCCTGAATTTTACCATCCAATAAATCACAAGAAAAAGAATTTTTAGAATATTCGACCAATAACAAGGATCTCCAGTCAGTGGATACCCCACTTAAAGCATTTATTTCCAGTCTCCTAGACAAAGCATCAGCTACAACATTATTCTTCCCCTTAACATATTCAATCTCAAAATCATAAGCCTGAATTTTACTGATCCACTTTTGTTGTCTATCATTCAGGTCTCTTTGATTAAGGAAATACTTAAGACTATTATGATCAGTTTTAACTACAAATTTGGCCCCAACTAAATACTGTCTAAATTTAGCTAATGCATGCAAAATAGCTAACATTTCCTTGTCATATATCGAATACAGTTTTTCAATATTAGTGAGTTTCCTGCTTTCAAATACTATCGGATGTTTATTTTGCATTAGCATAGCTCCAATTCCTTTACCTGACGCATCACATTCTAATACAAAACGCTGATAAAAGTTTGGTAAGGCAAGGACAGGGCAGGAACTCATTACCTCCTTGAGTTTGTCAAATACCTGTTGGGACTCCGTAGTCCATTTGAATGCCCCCTATTTGGTAAGATCTGTCAGTGGTGCTCCTAGCTGTGAAAACCCTCTAACAAATCTCCTGTAGTAATTGCATAGACCAAAGAAGCCTCTTAAATCAGAAAGAGTCTGTGGAGGCGGCCAATCTAGAATTGCCCTGATCTTCTATTGATGCACCTGCACACCTTGAGCACTGATCATATGTCCCAAGTATAAAATTTTTGTCATTCCAAACTCACATTTAGAAGCTTTTGCATACAGAGATTGAGACTCCATTATGCCCAAAATCTCATCAATATGTTTCAGATGTTCCTCCCAAGACTTACTGTAAATCAATATATCATCAAAAAAAAAGCAAGAATTTCCGAGCTGCTTATTAAAAATATGGTTCATACAAGACTGAAATGTGGCTGGAGCATTTTTCAGTCCAAAGGGCATAACCAATAATTCATAATGACCATAGTGGCAATGGAAAGTAGTTTTATGTATGTCCTGTTCCCTTAACTTAATCTGATGATACCCGGATCTCAAATCAATTTTAGAAAAATATATAGCACCATGTAATTCATCTAACAATTCATCAATGCGGGGAATCGGGTACCTATTTTTAATAGTCTTTTTATTGAGGGCCCGGTAGTCGATACACATACGAAGAGTCCCATCTTTCTTTTTGACCATCACTACTGAGGAAGCAAATGGACTCGAGCTAGTTTGAACATGTCCCATATCCAATAGCTCTTTAATCACTTTCTCTATTTCATCCTTGAATGCCTTAGGATGCCTATATGGAGTAGTGATTACAGCCTTAGCCCCTTCTTCCAGTTCAATTGTGTGCTCAAAACCTCTGTCTGGTGGTACCCCAGGAGGTATATCACTAAAAAATAGGCTGTGAGAATCTAATATCTGTGACAAATCATCTGAATAGTGCTTAGTTTCAAACCCTATTACCTTTGAAGTGATCAAACACTGTGTTGACCAAGAAACCTCCCCATGATGAAAAATGGCTTCAATCCTTTTAGCAGAAACAACTCTGGGTCCACCATTTGACATTCCCCTGAGAATCACCTTTTGTCCATCTACCTTGAAAGAAAATTCCATACATTTAAAACTCTGCGAATATTTATCCAAAGTTTCCATCCACTGAATTCCCAGGACAACATTAGTATCTACTAAATCAATTACATAAAAGTCATCTGTTACCATATAATTACCAAGAGCAATACTCAATTGTGGAACTTTATGTGTGCTGACTAGATTAGTACCACCTGCCACATTCACATCAAACCCTTCATGTTTAACTGTATGTAAACCCCTTTTCTTAACAAGAGTAGCATCAATAAAATTATGAGTAGATCCACTATCAATCATAACAATAACTCGTTGACCCTGTAACACCCCCCTTACCCTGAAAATGTTGTAATGAGGAATTCCTATCATGGAAGCTATTGTACCACTTAGCTGTTTATTTTCTTGTTCTAAGGCAGAACCCTTTTGAGGATTTTCAATATTTGGATCTGTATTTTCCCCATCTTCTTCATCATCTGATAGTACTTCAATGTAATGAATTTTCCCTTTACCCAAACACCTATGACCCAGATGCCATGATTCTTTACAACTAAAGCACAATTTGTGCCTCCTGATTTCATTCCTTTCTTCTTTATCAAATATGGGTTTTGGAAATGTTTCTTTGTTGGAAAGTTCTTTGTCTTTATCCAATTTTGGTAAAGGATTTTTGTTCCAATTTTTCCCTTTTGTGGATGGTTCTAGATCTCTAGCCTTCTTAATAGCCATTTGCAGGGTGGTAGGATACAATGACTTAACCCAGCCTTTCAAAGAATCAAAGAGTCCATCAATAAAAAGTACAATCTTGTTTCGTTCTGAGATTTCAGTGACAAGCACAACCAATTTTTCAAATTCTATTATGTATTGTTCAACTGTCCCTGTTTGTTTCAGCTGTGTTAATTCTTTTAAATGCAATTTTGGATCTTTGGAATCAAATCTATCAATAAGACGTTCAGTGAATTCCAAATAAGTATCTACCAATTTATGGCTCAATGTGACCTCCCCATGGTGCCACCATTCACATGCTACTCCATCAAGATGTAACGCTGCATATTTGATAGCTTCATCCTCCTTCATAGGATTTAATTGAAAATATGTGTCTAATTTCTAAACCCAAGCCCTACTGGTGGTTTTGCCTGTGCCATCAAAATAAGGGATGGACATTTTTCCAATTTTCGTCTGTAATTCACTATTGAAATTTTTGCCCCTATGTGGCCTGTGTTTCATTCTAACATCCATGTACTCCCTAAATGTCATGTGAGATCTGAATTCTGCCCCAGTTGAGTCCCAATCATTCAAAATTTCATCCTGCACTTCTCTAACCGTAGGTTCATGTTCTGGGTGTAAATTTTGTGGAGTAAAATTTGGCATATAAGGTCTAGCTGTTGCTGATCTTTTAGGCTGATTATTATTAACTAAACGATCATCCCTACCACCTTCATTTTGATTTTGGTTTATATTTTGAGTCATGAATTGAGTCATTAGATAGGTCATAGTATTTATATTGTTTTGCATATCTTGTTGACTTCTAATCAATGCTGCAATTAAATCCTGATTATTTTCTGGTTCTACCATGTTATTGCTGTGTTCAAAAATTATTTGTTCTTCTATCTCAGTATGACTTTCCTCAATTTCAAATTATGGATTTGAACTAGATGGACTGGTTGGGTTCCTATTTTGACGTTCTCTGGTATTCCAAAAATTATAATGACCTGAGGGCATATTCAGTAAAACATAATCTCTTGTTTTTTTTTTTTCCTTTTTGCAAACACAAACACCCTACAGGCTAGCAAGAATGAATGCTTTGATACCACTGTAAAATACCCCTACTGTAATTTGGATATTCTCTAACATTATGTTCAATGCTAATTTTACCTTATGTGTAAATGATAATTCGAGCATAAGGTTATTCGTACAAATGTTTGTTCAGGAAACCAGTCATTCTTTATGGTTTATAGACAGATTCTCTCTATGCAAAACATCTTAAGATAGTAATAGTCTACTATTAAGCATTTATAAATTCTAGAAGAAAATACAAAACTATTCAACTTTTATGAATAAATCTGGGTATCGGATTATTTCTGTTCACCTGTATGTTTATTCTTTCAATCTGATTGGAATGATTCCACGCCCCTCCTTCTCTGTTTTCTCTAACTGCTCCACCTGAAGAATGATATTAAATCCATTGTTACTATGAGCTGGAGTCTCCTTGCTGATGGAAGATGGAATAACAGATGTCTGCATGAATCTCCAACATATCCGCTATGTCCAAGGTTATTCGCTAATGATGTGGAAATTAGTTGTTTTGTCCCTTTCCCACCAGCTGCGTTGACCAATGTAAATCTTCTTCACACAATACGTTCAGCAATGCTAAATGCCAAACTACGTCAGGGAACCGATTCTGACAACTGGAAGTTTGTCTCCACTTTGTCCTTTCCACAATGTAAATTCTTTGTTTATGCACAGAATGTTTCATTCCCTATCAAACTCTACTAGGCCAGATTGCCTCTGACGAAAGGAATTGGATTCATCTTTACTGTAGACTAACTCAAAAATATATTCCAAAGTCATAATCTATTTTCTCCTTCCCGAACAAGTCCTTTATTGACAACCAAAGCGGTTGTAGTATTCCCATAATGGGAACTACTTTATTAACAACTGCATCATTGAAACTTAATGTTACCACTATATTACAACTCGTTGATAATTATTTAATATTAATTTTACAGTGATAATTAATATTAAATAATGAAAAGTCTCTATTAGCCAAAAATGGCTAATTATTTGGGGACATGACAAGCTGATAATTTATTTTCAGAAAATAAGGGCATACTCTTTATGTAACCTCAGTACAAAAAGTTTGATATCATGTAGTCTCTTTTCTTCTTTAATTTATGATTTTTGAAACTTTTTCTTTCTTAACAACACCATGTGACAACATTATACATCACTTGATACACTTCTTGTGCATTATCTATAACCACATCTTCTCTCTAAACCAGTGAGCTGCCTCTTCTATTATTCTTTGGAACTGTATATTTTCTGTCCACCACCAATGATTACTTGATTTTCATTTAACAAATTTTCCTTTTTATGGCATTTGATCTAATAACTGCACATACATGTTAATAATAACATGAACAAGTTGAAGTTATAATAAGTGCTTTTCCATGATGAGGGCCCTTGGTTTTTAATGTCAGATCTTGCTTAATATCAGTTTCATTTGATCATTGATGTACAATGATTCCATAGATGTTACTTATGTCATTGCCTTTATGTCATTGCTAACAAGTGAAATGCTCTGTTATTATGATGACAACAACAAACATACTATATGATAGATTTTTCATATCATTCTTTAATATTTTAAACTTCCTATTGTAGCTCCAATCTGTATGTGTTTTGTGCATACTGTAGCCTTTCATGATAAGGTATTTTAGAATTTGAAATAGCATGTTGTTTGTTGTTTGCATTAATTAATCAGCATCTGTATTTTTTGAAGGTTGACTTTAACAACATTTTGATTTTAAAATTTATAACCTCCTTTTGACATGACTTTTCTCATAAGGATGTATTATTGCACCATCACTTTGAAATATGTCAATGTCATTTTTAATATGTATGAATTCTTTTGATAAACATACATCAGAGATTTTGTGACTGTTGAGGATATCTTCATAATTTCTTTGATCATCCTTATGTTTAGATGTTTCTCATATTCACCCAAAGTGAGAAAAGACTTTTTTTATTTTCTTCTTACTGCGTTTTCTTGATTTTTGCAAAATACTAAGTTGAAAGGTTGCACAATGTAGATTGTGTTCCTTTAACAACTAGGTCTTCAAATTTACTCTGTGATTCAGTCAGAAGGTCCCATGCCTGAAACTTATGCATGCCCCCTCAATAGCCTCCTCAAACTTCAGTCTTGGCCTCTTCATGACTTCAGTTAGAAAGTTTCAGACCTATAATGTATGTGTGTCCCTTCAACAACCTACTTTGTCCTCCGGTCTTCTCCTCTTCACAACTTTAGTTGCAAGGTTTCACACCTGTAATGTATGTGTGTCCATTCAACAAACTACTTGGTGATCATACCTGTATCTGCACATGAAGCAAACAATATTAGTATAAAACTGATTTCTCTCTGTTTCCTCCCTTCTCTTTTGCATCTTTTAATGCTTCATCTACATAAGAACATTGTAGTGCATAGAGTAATGTAGAGGTATTAGGGAAATTTTCCATTGCTAAGTTCTTCTAAACTAACTCTCCTTTCCATTCTATCTTGAAGTTCTAATCAAAGCTGGAGATGTGGGCCCAGATTTTCATCACAAAGTCAAAGATTGCTCTCCCATATAGGCAATGGAAGCTTTCCCTCTATCTCTTTATTTCTTTGATATTTACAATGTGTTTATTTAGATAGGGTATTAGGAGTTTCCACGGCTTATGTGAATTTGAATGCATTGTATATATTATATATAATTGAAATCTGAACATTATCATGCACCTTTGTAAAACCACATTTGAAAAATATGCAATAAAATTTCACTATCGTGTACTTGTATATCAGATTTGAGTAATAGTGAATAAATTATCAATGTTTTCTACATTGTGTACTTTATTTTTCTACATTCAATCAATTTTGTAATTTATAACAGCAGTTACCCAATCACATAATTCAATGTAGAAGTAATCTCAACTTAGCAATTTAGTATATAAACTAAATTGGTAACAATAAACCTAATAATATTATATATATTAAATGATATTAAATTTAATATTTAAACTTATCTCTGTCTCTCTCCCCTAAGATGTACTCTTAGGGGTCCTAAGGGGTCATAAGTCATCCTAGGATACATTAATGTGTCCTAGGACCCCTTATGATGGGTCGTAGGATCCCTTATGACCCCTAATATGTACATGTCATAAGGGTTTTTAGGACCCCTTAAGACCTCTTGTGACCGCTTAGGATCCCTAGATTTATTCTTAGGGGTCCCAAGGGGTCATAGGACACATTAATGACCTTAATGACCTCTCTCTCTCTCTCTCTCTCTCCTAAGATGTATTCTTAGGGGTACTAAGGGGTCATAAGTGGTCCTAGGACACATTAATGTGTCCTAGGACCCCTTTATGACCCCTTATGACCCCTAAGACATGTATTATTATGGGTCCTAAGGGTTCATAAGGGGTCATAGGACCCATTAAGACCTCTTATGACCCCTAAGATGTATTCTTAGGGGTCTTAACAGGTCATAAGAGGTTGTAGGACCCCTTAAAACCTCTTATGACCCCTTAGGATCCCTAATATGTATTATTAGGTGTTCCAAGGAGTCATAAGGGGTCCTAGGATACATTAATGACCTTATGATCCCTAAAATGTACTCTCTCTCAAGATGCATTGTTAGGGGTCTTGAGGGGTCCTAAGTGGTCCTAGGATACA
>MU226379.1:682926-709736 GCA_018584345.1 Thuja plicata | reverse complement strand
AAGACCCCTTAGAACCCCTAAGACATGTATTCTTATGGGTCCTTAGGGGTCATAAGGAGTCGTTGGACCCCTTAAGACCCCTTATGACTCCTAAGATGTATTCTTAGGGTTATTTATGGATCATAAGGGGTTTTAGGACCCCTTAAGACCTCTTATCACCCCTTAGGATCCCTAAGATGTATTATTAGTGTTCACAAGGGGTCATAAGGGGTCCTAGGACACATTAATGACCTTATGACCCCTAATATGTATTTTTAGTGGTCTTAAGGGGGTTTTAAGGGGTCGTAGGATCCCTTATGACCCCTAAGGATCCATGAGTTTTATTCTTAGGGGTCCTAAGGTGTCATAAGGGGTCCTAGGACACATTAATGTGTCATAAGGGGCCCTAGGACACATTAATGTGTCATAGGACCCCTCAGGACCCATAAGATGTATTCTTAGGGGTCCAAAGGGATCATAAGGGGTAATGGGGGTCATAAGGGGTCTTAAGACCCATAAGATGTATTCTTAGGGGTCTTAAGGGGCCATAAGGGGTCATAGGACCCCCTTGAGATCCCTTATGACACCTTAGGAAAATTTCCATCTCTCTCTCTCTCTCTCTAGTAAATTTTTCATTTTGTCCATTTTAGATACCTGGTATATAACATATACCCAATACCCAAACCAATGATGCCAACACCAATTTCTTGGTGGCAGGCTAAAGACTAGGAAATTTTAATACCCATTAGGATAGGGTATACGATAGGTATCACGTATTTGATACCTATCGGATACCCGATATGTTCAATGTACAAAAGGGCCAGTTAGCCATATTGTTATTCTCTTTGTTCCTACATCTGTTTTGCATCTGACAGTCATGGGTTATGAGATAGTTGTAGACAAAATAAAAATTTTTGGACCATAATTTTTCAAAAATGGTTGATTAGTAATCATCTTCATCAACTTTTTGTTGTCACAATGGGGAGCAACAGTAGTTGAAAACATAAACGAAAGAGAAAGCTTACAATTGAAGAAATTGAAGCATATAGAGAAAGAGATAGGGAAAATCATCGAAAGAGGAGACAAGGTATGTTTAATATTAGTGAAGTGACATTGAACTAGAAAGTAATGAGAATAATTTTGACAATGTGAATGTAGGGATTGAATATGAAAATGTAGAGTTGGAGAATGAAAATGTAGACATTGGGAATGAAAATGTAGGGATTCAAAATGAAAATGTAGAAATGGAGAATGAAAATGTAGTGATGGGAACTATAAATATAGTGGTGGGGAATGAAAATATTGCACTAGTATCAAATTAACATTACACATCTCCAAATTATATGAGAAATGAAGTCCCTTACAAGGAAGAAAGACAAACTTACAATTCAAGACGCTCAAAAATACCAAATTGATTACTTGAAATTGATGAGAACATTATGAGAAATGTTGAAGGCAAGAGATCAGAAAGAGCCATTAGGTTGTGGGATTCAAGAATTTTTGATGAATTTTTTAGCAAGAAGACATTAACCAAGCAATGCCAACTTTTTGTGCAAATGTTAAAGATGCAAAAGATGAGACCTGTACTAGAAAAATCAAGACTCATTTAAACAAGAAAATGGAGAGAAATTCAATTATTATGAGAATATTTTAGTGCTCTTAGTTCTATTGGGGATAATAGAAAGGAAAAATATAAGAGATATTATCGGAGGTGTATTACAACCTCGTTAGTAAGTCATCATTTTATAAAGGCCCGCTTTATGAGAAAAACTTGTGTTTACTTGAACATAAATCGTAAAACTTTGGATAGAGCACTTGCAAGAATAGAAAGACTTGATCATCCTCTTAAAAATGATACAAGGGCTTATGGTGGGAGGCTTCCACATTTTGATAAGAAGCTAACCGATAGTGTGAAGGATAAAATTCAACTATTTTAGCACTCTAAATCAAGAGTGTCACCAAATGTGAAGGATGTCTTGAAGTTAAGAATTGGTGATTGAGACCACACATCACATCCTAAACATTATTTAGAAGTAAGTCAAACAATTTTATTCAAAAAAATTTGTGAGGCACATCCAACATTGCAAATATCACAAAGGGGTTTTGAATCATTTAAGCCATTTTATTGTGCAACACTTAAGATTCGAAATACTTGTTGTTGCAAATATTCATTGAAATTTTCAATGCACTATGAAATATTATGCCACATTCGTTCTAATTTGAAAAATAATGAAATGTGTTGGATTTTGTTAGAATTGGCTACTAATGATGTTGTTGGCATTCACATTTTGTCGCTAATGTCAACATATGTTTCTATGGAAGAAGAACAGACTGGTTATTACTGTTGTATGATGACTGATAGAACTGTACAGATACTGTATGAATGAATCAAAATGATCAAAGATGAGGATATGTAGAAGGATGTATGGTGATCTTATTTCTAAGGTCTCTTGGATTAATATTTCCTATTGGATGAGATACATATGTTTTGGTGAAGAATGGATACTGGACTATGACAATGATGTTTGACAAAGCAAGTCTCTGTGTTTTGAGTATATCTTACAAGTGATGATGATTCAGGTTATGTGAGCTTAAGGGGTAACATCAGACATTTTAAGGAATGCTTGTTATGGGTCGTAAGTTGTATTATTGTTGGTGACATCAGCTATGGCGTGTATTCTAGAGGAGACCTATTTGGGGCTAAATTCCTAGATGTAACATGTATTGTGGATTGCAAGCGTGGATTATGGATCTTGGATTATATTTGATGGATTGTAATTGATGTTTACTTGTTATAGGTACAGTGTGTATTTTAGCAAGGGGTTAAATAATTATTTGTATATTGGAAAATCTTAATTGGCCGACCTAATCAATTATTGTAATAGTGTATATGTGAGATCATTTATTTTGAAAAGATGTATGTATGGAAAGAAGGTGATTGACAGAGATAGAGAAGTGTGGAAGTTGTGAGCTTGATTGTCTGTTGGAAGTAGAACAGAGGATATGATTGTGGTAACTCAATGGAACTAACCAAGGAAAGATAGTTTCTATCATACATTTCACTGGAGTGTATATTTTATATATACATTTGTGTTTCAGACTATAAGTCCTTGAGGGTGGCTTTAACCTTATTTAGGTAGTGTGCCTGGGCAGTGAGTCCATTCTTGTTCTTGAATCCTAACAGGGTTTTTCCTTTAACAGGGACTATGTACTGTAATTTTGTAATAAGCTCCTAACATGGCTAAATCATTTAACATGGATACTATACTCTTAGTACATTATTTGTGGGTGCTAATTCCCACCAAAGTTTTGCCTTTAACAGGGTTTCCTCGACAAGAAAGGATTGTGTTATTGTGTTATCGTTTGGATTCAAGTTTTGGTTTATAAATTTTAAAGTTTAATAATTTGTCTCACAACTCATTCACCCCCCTCTGAGTTGTGCCGGTGGACTGTTATTCCTAACAATTGTATCATAGCTACTAGTCTTTAGAGAGAAATCTTAATAGCTTGAGGTGATCCTAAAGATGGATTACTATAGGAAGGATAGTCTGGAATTTGAACCTAAAAACTTTGACAGTTGAAAGAAAAATATGAGAACACATTTGCTATGTTTGGGAATCGACTACTAGATGATCACTAAAAGAAAGGAATGGATGAAAGATGAGGATGAACTTCATAAAGCTACTGAAGATGAAAAGAAGTTATTCTCATGTAATATGGTCGTAAGGGAGGTATTGATTAGTGCACTTTTTGAAGGTGAATTCACAAAGGTAAAAAGTTTAGATTTTGCACATGAAATTTGGACAAGATTGGAAGCACTTTATGAAGGAGATAAGTTTACAAAGAAGGCAAAGTTATAGAACTGGAAGACAAAGATGGAAACATTTAAAATGAGAGATGATGAGAACATTAAAGCATATGCACAGAGAGTTAATAAAGTTTTTACTAGCATCAGGAACTCTGGAGGCACTTACAGTGAAGCAGAAGTGATTGGGAAGATTCTCAAATCCCTGACACCTATATATAGAACTAAAGTACAAGTTATAGAAGAGATTATACCTTTGACATAGAACTTCAATAAAGAGATGTTGGTTGGGAAAATAAAAACCTACAGAAATGGGATATTCTCTACCTAAATTTGAGTCAGCATTCAAGGTGACTATTCATAGAAATAAAAAGACCTTATCAGGAATTGCGAGCACCAGAAGTAGTGACTTAAGAGAAGAACTCGAAGAATATGTTGATGAATGAGAGAAGATACAAGAAGAATAAAGAAAGCTAGATGAAGTTGTGGCCCTGATCGCTAGAAGAGAAAAGAGGGGTAAGGGTAAATTTGAAGGAAAGATACCTTTGAAATGTTTTTCATGCAAAAATATAGGTCATTTAGCATCTTGATTTCCTACAAGGGTTCTAAAGCATAAATCTAAGTATTCAAAGGACAAGGAACGTTATTACGCTAGTGAAGGTGTTTTTGATGATGAAGCTATTTACTATGATGAGATTGGATTTATTTCTAATAAGGATGATGAACCTATACATGAAGAAAGATCCTTAGTATCT
The DNA here is from genome assembly GCA_018584345.1 of Thuja plicata. Lineage (NCBI taxonomy): Eukaryota > Viridiplantae > Streptophyta > Pinopsida > Cupressales > Cupressaceae > Thuja > Thuja plicata. The sequence continues at coordinate 705,197 of MU226379.1, read as the reverse complement.
CATGTTGAAAAGAAATTTGAATGGGTTATAGATAGTGGTTACATCATATGACTGGAGATAAAAATAAGTTTGTTAATTTGAAATGGTATGATGGTGGTGTTGTAATATTTGGTGACAATACTCCTAATATTATTATTGGAGTTGGATCTATTTTTTAGGATGGAAAAACTAATACTCACAATGTGTTGCTTGTTGATGGACTTAAGCATAATTTGTTGAGTGTTGGATAGCTAGTTGACAAGGGTTATCAAGTGAAGTTCATTTATGGGAAATGTTCAATCAAAAGTAAGTAAAGAGACTTGATTTCATCTAGTACTAAATCTAGAGGTAATATATTTGAATTGAATACATCTGAGGCTTCTTGTTTTGTTGTGAAGGTTGATAATAGTTGGTTATGCATAGAAGTTTTTGTCATGTTAACTTTGATAATATTATGACAGCAAGTATTACTAATGAAGTAAGAGATCTAGCTAATATTATGAAACCATCTAACACCATGTGTAGAGAATGTGTTATGGGGAAGCAGACTAGAAGTAGTTTCAAAAGAAAATCTTACCCAGTGAAAGGGAAGTTGGATCTGGTACATACAGATCTATGTGGTCCTACAAGAACAAGAGCTTACTATAGTGAAAGGTATTTTATACTTTTTGTTGATGAATTTTATAGGATGATGTGGGTTACATATCTGAGAGAGAAATCAGAGGCATTTGAAAAATTCAAGATATTCAAAGAAAAAGTTGAGAATGAATTAGGATTGAAGATAAAATGTTTGATATCAGATAGAGGTAGTGAGTTTACTTCAGACTTTTTTAATACCTACTACAAAGAGCATGGAATATATAGACATATATCTTCTCCTAGGACATCTCAAAAGAATGGGATAGTAGAGCGAAGGAACAAAAAAATATTAGATGCTGCTAGAAATATGTTACTGGAAGGAAATGTATCACATATTCATTGGAGAGAAGCTGTGGTACTATTGTGTACACCTTGAACAAAATTCAGATTAGAGAAGGTACAAGTAAGTCTCCTTATGAATTATGGTTTAATCAAACTCCTACTATGAAATATTTTAGAATATTTGGAAGTAAATTCTATATCAAAAGAGATGATGAGATAGGGAAGTTTTATGCTAGAAGTGATAAATGTATCTTCCTTGGTTATTCTACTAAGAGAAAGGCTTATAAATGTTTCAATCCGTGATTGAGGAAGATGATTGAAAGTACTAATGTGAGGATAGATGAAAGGTTTTAGATTCAAGAGAGAGTGTATGATTGTGGTCAGACTGCAAAGATTAAGGAGGTCATTGTTGATCCTGAAGAACCTTTGGAGATTGATAATGAGATCGAAGTTTGTCAAGATGAAACAAATGAGCTTATTGAAACTCCTAAGAGTCTGAGGTATGTTAAAAAGAACCATCCTTAATATCAATCATTGGTGATGAAAATAGAGGATTTATGAAAAGATCAAAAGTAAGAGATGAAATTTGTTTGATTTCTCAAGTTGAACCAAAATCTACTAATGAAGCATGTAGAGATGAATCTTGGACTAAAGCTATGCAGGAAGAATTAGAACAGGTAAAGAAAAACAACACTTGGGAATTGGTTCCAAGGCCTAAAAATAAGATTGTGATAGGAACTATGTGGGTTTTCAGAAAAAAAATGGATGAGGAAGGAACAGTGGTAAAAAATAAGGCTAGACTTGTTTGTAAAGGATACTCGCAACAAGAAGACATAGACTTTGAAAAAACATTTTCTCCTATTGCTAGGTTGGAAGCAGTGAGATTATTTATTGCTTATGGTGCACATAAATACTTTAAGGTATATCAGATGGATGTGAAATCTACATTTTTTAATGGAGATTTGGAGGAAGAGGTATACATAGAGAAACTTGATGGATTTCCTTTGACAGGAGATGAAGACATGGTTTGTGAATAGCCCCACAATATCTAATAATAATCATGCCAAAGATCCTCCTAAGAATAGTATATTAAAAATAAGGACTATTTTCCCTATCATGAAGTGCATTTGAATTGTCAACCCAAGGATGTATACTTGAAATGGGACAACACAATTTATGCACTAAGTCTCTCATAGAGTCATATCACTTAAGTTGCAGGAAGGAAAAATGTATGAAATAAAATTACGCTATTGCTACAGGAAAGTAAACACATACGACTAATTAATGAAATTAATGTTGAAAACTATAAGCTCAAATCTAACCTATTCTATCATCCCAAAGCATTCACTATAATTATTCCTGCAGGAACATACATAAGTTATAATGTTGCAGGAGGAAACAATAAATTCTACTTGAAATGTTGTAAATGCTAAAAGAAACCTAAATTAGTCTACTCTAATCCACCTTCCAAGTGGTCCCTCTTGGTAAGATTCTACTAACTACTAACATAGAATATAAATCAAAATCACTCCTTCATTATATTTCCAGAAAAACTGATTACATCATAGTGAAACAGTACACAGAATTAAAAGAGTAACTTTGCTTTTCAATTGCAATAATGGTACAACCATCCAACTAACTACAATATAAAAATCATATCCTTTTATATAGAGGATTGATATTTATTTAAAATATAAAGATAAGGTCTGACTGATTCAGACCATAAAGAAAGGAGAATGTAATAGCCCATGACAAAATATCATAAAGATTGGATAACCGCTCAATAGAGTATTGACCGTAGAGAAAATATGGCATAGTTGTGTTCCTATATTCCCTGAAATGATATTTCCTTCAATTTAGCACGCATGTCCCATGGTTTTATAATGGTTCTCCTTATCGTAGCTGAGACTTCATCATTTCCTCATCAAAGTTGTCGATCCAATCTCAAGCCACTCCTCTTTCCTAGCAGATTAGTAGCACATGCATATATATTCAAGTAAACTATTCAACTTAATCCAAATGTTAGGACATACATTCAAACAATTATATGAAACACTCCAGCATATATATAATATTTAGAAAAGGTATTTCACTACTATCTACCCATAGGTTTTGGTGGTTTTGACTTTACTTATATAGCATAATCATAAGTTCAAATACTTAAAATTTTCATAAGTGTTTTGGAAATGTCTTAAAACAAAGTATAAAATCAACATAAAATAGAGACAAATTATTGCCCCATCATCTTCCCCCTACAAGCATAATTATTTTCCTCAAGCATTACACTTTCTTGCAATTCTCCTGAATTCTCCAACCTCAGTCTTTCCTCTCCTCTACTCTTGAAGGTGTAGTAGAATCCTCTGGTTTTCTCCCAGAAGACCATCCTATAATCTTCCTATAGCTAGTCCAACTTTATAGCATTAATGTCATATAAGGGCCATAGAAGCATTGGTGGCTGAATTTTCAAGGGGAATGAGAGCTCACGCTAGATTTGTCTTCCTAACTATATGTATTTAGGTTCCCAATAAATTGTTGCTTCAAGGTTGAGAGGACTGTGTGGTTCAACCTTCTTGAAAAACTTTGACAACCTGTTCTGTTTGTTTCTAGCACTAGCTAGGGCTCTTTGAAATATAAATTAGGACATCCCTTGATACTATGTGTAGAATTCTTCCCTAATAGAAAAAATTATATTCCTAGTTTCTACTTTTATGCTCCCATAAGTGAGACTGAACTAGTCCCTTAGTAGAACATCGCGCTTACTACTTTTAGCCCTCAAGGTTAGTTGTTCTAATTTTTCTTTTTCCCTGTAATTATCTAATTTCCTATCATAATTTGCTTCATTGTGCATCCATGACATCAAGTCTCTTAGATGTACACCTCCAATGTAGAGCAAGGGATTCCACTTAGTCTCTTCAAGAATGATGAAGTTGTGGAGATACAATTCACAAAGCAGGTTTTGTTGCCAGATAGGAAGGGTTTGGTACAAACCATAGAATTCATGGGCTATCTTAAACTCAAAATATTTATCTTTCATTGTCATCATTAGTTGGAACAAGAGGAATTTCTCTTTTAAGAAAATGACATATACTCTCAGAGGAGGCCTACATGCTATAATTTGGTCAGCCAATTTAAGGCATGATCCATCTTTTGTTTTTTTATGTGAACTTTCTCCTTTAGGTCCTCTATTTCCTCCTTTTGATCATTAATACTCTTTGCATTTTCCTCCTCTCTTCCTTCCACAGAATTGTATTAAGAACAAACTAATTTTACAAACCAAAAAGAAGGAATTGTAGAGTAGGTGGGCCAAATTCTTCTTGCTGAGTATTTTGTTTCCTCTGTTCTCTATAGGCTTGCTCTAAATAGTTGGTGAACCAAGTTCTCTGAAAAGGAAATAGAGCATTCTGAGAGTGAGAGTGAGCTGATGGTTGAGGCAACCAAATTTTTTTCAGATTGCCTTCTTGAACATTTTTATGACTTTCTCTTGATTCACTCCGATATGTGGGAGTCTCATTATCACATAAGTCATTTAAATTTTGAGAAAGATCCATAATTTCTAGTTGAACTAAGGAATCATTTGGAACATACTCAACATGGGGTTTTGTGGTAGGTTTTTCTAGAGGGACAGATTGACTATCCGGGGAAGCTTTTGGAAATTTCCTCCTCATTCAAGAACTTCTCTACAAAGGAGTCTCTGTAACCTCCACAAATTTATTTTTAATAGTTTTCTTCAGTCTATCTACTACAGGAGTAGTTTCTATAGGAGACGATATTCTTTTCTTACTTTTTGAGACTATGGGGTTTTGTGGTTCATTCGCAATAATTGAAGTTCCTTCACCAACTTTTATTTTTTCTCTCTTCTGAGAAGAGGTAGGTACATTTTCCTTAGGAGTAGGAGAAGTTCTATTTTCCTCAATATTTTTAGGTTCTCCTTCTTGGGTGGTTGTTTCATCAGCTGGCTCGGAGGGTGTTGGACTATCATTAATGGGATGCTCAACAAGTTCATCCTGGGGTTGGAAAATTTTAAACTGAACAAATCCTTCCCATTTCAATGGAGACACATATCTAAGGGATTTTTTAACTAATAGTTTAATTAGGGCATGGTGAGAAATAGAATTTTTATTTCCTTTTTGGGTTTCTTCGACACTAATGCTCAACATATTATACAGAAAATTTGGAATATTTACTGGAAAATTATGCCTGACATAGATAAGAAATTTAAAATGGTGTGCATGCAAATGGGAAAACCTTCCCTCATAGGTGAGGTACCTTATAATTTGCATCACCATCTGGTTGAATGGTGGAGGAAGTGACATGTGCTTGCAACCCTATTTGTTTATCTCCAACGGAGGATCTAAAGGAAGAGTGAACTGAGCTCGAGCTAACTGAGCATCATTCTCATTTGGGTAATACTCTCCAAATGTGGGAAACCCAGTCACTTCCACAATGCGTTCCTATGTTTCCAAAATTGTAAAACCCCATACATTTTCCTTTCCCTCCTCAAATGTGTTCATAAACTCTACAGTTGCTTCCTCATTGAATTTTGTTAATTTTAGGAAATACCCAAGCCATCCACAAGCATTGAATCTCTGGATGACTTCTACATTAGTGAGAAGAATGGTATGAACCACTGGCTCATGGTGCATCAACTTCCCTCCCATTGTTCCAAATGCTTCCCTCTAACTTCTACTGCAATTTTCCAATTTACAATTTCCTTTGCTCTGCAATTTCCAAATTCCGTATTCACTTTTTGAATCACCCTGAAATTAAGCTCCCACTACACTTGATACTATATATTTTTCTTGCAGTCTCTCTTTCGTATTTTGAAAATGAGCAATAATAGTGCTTTCGACAAAGAATTATAGCTTTAAGTGCAATTTTTTGGCTCATAACTTGATATGTCTTTTTAGGGTCACATCAAATCAAAAATCGGGGGTATTCAGAAATTATGGTATGAAACTTGTGCAAAAAATTTAAAAGACTTAATGAAACAAGGCACAAGTACTGATTTTAATTGACAGATAATCTTGCAAAGAATGAGAGGTACAACTAGTAGTGACATGGATAAAATTAATACACTTCCCTTCCCCCTATGAAATTAAGACAAGTGTCCACACTTGTCACACTTAGCATGGGGTAAGAAACTAGTATAATGCTAAATTATATATATACCGTAGTATTAGATATAATTACCAAAATATGTGTGTTGAAAGTGGAAAAAATGGAAAAGGTGTACCTGTCATTTTTTTGCCACATGCATGAAAATGGTGGTGAGAATGGAACAAGTGTTGCAAAGATATACATCAGCTGATGAAGCTCTTATTGAAAACACAAAAATATGGAAATATGTGATGACGTAGAGGATGTATGGGTAGAAATTAGAGAAGTGGAGTGGGTTGGAAAGAAGAATATAGAAAATGAATGGAGAATGGAACTTCATTAGGAAATGAATTTTTTATTATGAACATACATAAAGGATCATTAGGTTGAAGCTGTAGGAAGAATGTTCACACCCTCTTCTGCAGGTAGTATTACCTGTTGTTCTTGTGAAGTTGTGTCTTTGAATTGTTGCAGGAAGTCATACTTGGTCTGGGGTTGATGGTATAGACAAAGTTGATGCCTGTTGACCAATAGTTCAAAATGCACTGGATCAATTGTTGTCAGTTGGACTGCTCCATTGTCGAAGACATGGTCTATTTCATATGAGTCTAACCATCTTGTTTGTAATTAGCTTGGTTTTTATTGAAATATGGAATCAAAGAGTAGTGCCCAATCACCTATTTCAAATTATTTATTCTTGATGTGGGAGTCATGCCATTTTTTCCTCTATTTTTGGACTATCTCTGTGCACTCCAATGCAGTTTTTCTCATTTCACCCAAAGAGTTGAGATGTAGCAGATGGTCTCGCTGTGCTGCAGGAAGATCAATATTTTGCTTCAATGTAGTACGTAATGTTTTATGCTCAAACTCAATGGGAAACATGGCTGCTTTCCTATACAACAATTCAAATGGAGTGAATCCTGTTGTTTACTTCCATGTGGTTTTGTATGCCTAGACTGCTTCTGAAAGGTGGCTGCTCTAGTCACGATGGTGGAGGTGAACTATTTCTGTGAGAATCACTTCAATTTCTCTATTGGTGACCTCCACCTAACCATTGGCTTGTGGATGGTAGGGACTAGACTTCTTGTGTCGAATGTTGTATTCTTTCATGAGTTTTGTGATTAGGTTTTATGTGAATTGTTCTCCTTGATTAGTTACAAGCTCTCTCGACACACCATAACGCGTGAATATTTCTTCATTTAGGAACTCTACTACTTTATGATCACATGGATGCTTCATTGCCTTCACTTCAACCCATTTGGTTAGATGGTGTATGCATACCAGAATGTAGGACTTTCTAATAGTTGGGGGGTCTATAGGACCAATAATATCCATGTCTCACTTATCAAATGGTGTGACAACCACTTGTGGATGCAAAGGCATTTCATCTGATTTTTTTGGACGACCCATCCTTGGACATTTATCACATTTCCTGATATAATTGGCTACATCTTTGTGAAGTATGGGCCAGTAATAACTTGTAGTTAATATTTTCAGAGTTGTTCTCTTAGCTGCAAAGTGTCCTCCACAGGGATCATCATGACAAGCATGGAGGATATCATAGGTTTCATCTTCACATACACACCTTCTCATGACTGTGTCTGGACCAGTGTAGATCAATGTATTGTCAATCCAGTAAAATTGAACATTTTTCTCAACAAGAATTATTTTGTCCTTAGGAGAGAAATGTGTAGGCATCTTGTCAGCTGCATGGTAATTGGCTATATCATCATACCATGGGCTCTTGATAGAAATATGGAACAAATGTTCATCTAGGAAGGTATCATCAATCATAGAGGTATCAATGTCATCATTCTTTAGTCTTGATAAATATTCAGCTACAACATTTTCTTTACCTAGCTTGTCAATTATTGTTATATCAAATTCCTATAAGAGTAGAAGCCATCTTGCTAGCTTGCCTGAGATGGCAGGTTTGTTCACAAGATATTTTATTATTGCATGGTCACTATGAACAAATATTGGATAGCCTATTACATAATGACAGAATTTATTCAAAGCATAGACCACTATCAGTAAATATTTTTTAGTGATTGTATAATTTAACATTGGCCCATGTAAACTTTTGCTGATATAGTAAATAGCATTTTCAAGGTTATTAGATTTTTGGCCTAAGACAACACCTATTTCATAGTCAGAAGCATAGATGTATGTATGTGGAATGGTAAAGACCAATCAGGCTCCCTAAGTACTATTTTTTTTATAAGAAGGGACTTGAGTTGCAGGAAAGATTCCTCACAGGCTGGTGTCCATGTAAACTCATCTTCTTTTGTAAGCAACGTCTATAGTGGACTAGCTATTTGGCTGAAATTTTGAATGAAGCACCTATAATAACCAACATGTCCTAAAAAGGATATAACATATTTTTTCTTAGTAGGTGGAGGCAATGTAAGAATTACCTCAATTTTTGTAGGGTCCATTTGGATTCCATCTTCTAAGATGAAGTGTCCTAGCACCACTCCTTGCATCAACATGAAACATTTATCATTGTTTAGGGACATGTTGTGTTCTTTACATTTGATCAACACTTTTTCTAGGTTCTTCAAATATTCTTCAAAAGTAATAGCAAATGTGGTGAAATTGTCCATATATATCTCGATGCAGTCATGTGAAATGTCAGCAAAAATGTTGATTACAGCTCGTTGGAAAGTGGTAGGAGCATTACATAAACCAAAAGGTAACACAAAATATGCATATGTTCCCCATGGAACTGTAAATGTTGTCTTCTCCGGATCTTCTAGAGCAATGCTAATTTGATTATATCTATTGTATCCATCAAGAAAAGAGAAGTAATTTTTACCAGCTAAGGTATCTAGAACTTGATCAATGAATGGAAAGGGAAAATGATCTTTATTTGTTGCATTATTCAGTTCTCTATAATATACACATATTATCCATTTACCCCCATTTTTAGGGACTATTACCAAAGGTTAAACCCATTTACTGTCAACAATTGGATAAATAAAACCAACATCATGTAGCTTTTGTATCTCAATCTTTACAATTTCTCTTAAGGTTGGGTTAATTCTTCTCTGAGGTTGGCGAAGTGGTAGACTATCTTCATTGATGTAAATTTTGTGTGTATAGAGTTTTGGGTCCAAGCCTTTCATGTATCCATAGTCCCAAGCAAATGATTTTTCTTGCATACAAAAGGAGTTGAGTTAGCAATGCTAATTGTTGTGGTGGCAGTTTACTGTTAACATGAAGATTATGGTTAGGAAAGAGCTCAACATTAGTTGTCAGCTCAAGCATGGATACTGTAGGTATTGGGATTGTTGATATCTCATAGGGTAGTAATTGATGGATAATATCAGGTCCTACTAGGAAAACATAGTCCTCATAGGTAGACAACAACAGAATAGAGATTTTAGAAATATCTTTTTCTGTGACACAATCATTGGTAAGGATACTCTGAATCACATCATCATCTTCTTGCAATTTCAGGAAGGGCTGTCTATGTAACATCATTAGTTGAGAAACATAATTTAGCTCTTCTTCCTCATCTCCCAAATCTGGCCAAATAGGAGTACTCAAATCTGGTTGTGGTTGGGCAGGAGGATATAATGCTAATTTCTTGATTTCTTGGCCATTTGAGATTATCATGTTACCCAATCTGCAACTGATGTTAGCATCAATTTTGGCTAACCAAGGTCGTCCAAGGATAACTAGATAACCAAAAAAACTGACCTTAGGTGATAATATCAAGAAGTCAACAGGATATTCCCAGGAATCGATGTTGGCAAGTGACCAATTTTGTGTAAATGTGATTCAATTTTTGGTTTTCATTTATGGCAACACATCTGGGTTTCAGATCGATTCCTATAAAGATAAGTTTTGCTGATTCAGAAATTGACTAAGTATAGAAGCAGAGATACATAAGCATTTTGGATATTGAAGATTGAGATCAATGAATTAGGGAAAGCGAGCTTAGAGGAAGACAATATGGGGTATGTATGACCTCCACCTAAGATCGATTTGGTTTTGGTAATGTCTATGAAAAGTTAGAAAGAATTGAAGACATAGAGACTGCAGTAGAACATTGATACATAGCAATTGGACAGTAGTGAAGATTGAGTGAGTATGACATGGACTCCAGGAAATCGAAGTTGGATTTTGGTTGTTGATAACCTACATAATGACTATGAAATATTGCTGACTATGCATTTAGTATTTACTATATTAAATATATTTTTTATTGAAGACCGACTTTGTAATATTTGTAATATTCATATTGCGAGCTGACTTTGTAAAGTTGTGAGATATAAATGTAAGATCTTTTTGATAAAGATATTGAGTTGGTTAGTTGGATGAGTTGTTGAGAAAAAAGTAGAGCAAAGAATGATAGAGATCATTGAAGAACTATAAATTAACTATCTAAGCACTAGTGTTTCTTGTTTTTTTCATGACTGAGAACACTTTGTAAATAGAATTACTTTGTAAGAGCTATAAGCTCAATGTGCCCCCAGCAGGGTGTTGTAAACCTTTAACAAGGTTGTAATTCCTTTAACAAAGAAATGTGCTATGTAATATTCAGCTCCTAACAGGGCTAGGTCTCCTAACAGGGAAATTATACTTTAGTACATGCTTGTGGGTACCATCCCCACCAGGGTTTTCCCTTGGCCAGGGTTTTCTGAAAAACAAAATATGGTGTTATGAGTACTGTGTCATTTTCTTATGTTCTTTTCTTTACTGTAAATTTATGGTTAATGTTTAAATGGTTAAAGAATTTAATTAAGTGCTATAATACTGATTCACTCCCCTCTCAGTATTATCCAATCCTAACAATTGGTATCAAATCTTCTGGCCCTTGGAGAGAAATTCTAACAGCTTAAGGGAGATCAGAACGGATTTGGACAATTTGTAAGAAAACTTTGATGCTGCACTTGAAGACCTGGACAAAGAAAAAGCAGAAAATGGAGAATTGAGATGCAACATACGAAGAGCTGAGAAATTTATAAAGAAACTTAAGGAACAACTTGAGCTTTCCAGAATTCAAAGACACGACCTTATGGTTCAAATAAAACAGGATTCAAATGAAAACAATTCAGATCAGGTGAGATAACTAAAAGAAGAGAATGAGACTCTAAAACTTGAAAATGAAACTATGGAAAAAGAAATACAGATACAGAAGGATGCTAAGAAGAAATTTGAAGAAGCTTTAAATAGTGCATTAGATCAAATGAAGAATGAGGATGACAACTACAAGAACAAGTATCTAGAAATGGAGAAATACAATCAGATTATAAAAGGTGAACTTGTTGAAGCAAAGAAACACATTGAGAAAATTCACAATAGCAGTGATTTGATCGATGAACAGAGAGACAAGAAGAAACCTAAAGGTGATGTGACTGGTATTAGCTTCAATGAAGCTAAAAGTTCAAAGAATCAGGAAGAAAAATCCATTGAGAAGATTGATGTTGAGAAACCTTCTATTGAAGAACCTAGAGAGCAGATCAGACCCTTCAGAGGTAGATGCTTTGGTTGCAACAAATTTGGACACATGAAGAGAGACTACAGAGGTAATGCCCCTTTTAGAAATTTTTTTGGTTATTTTTTTAATTGTAATGGATATGTGCACAAGAAAGCAAAATGCATAAAACCTAATCAATCTGGGTATAGACAAGACAATGGAAGAGAATCTATAGTGAAACCTAGATGCTACAAATGTAATAACATTGGACACATTGCGAAGTACTGTAAGCTGCAAGTTAATAAGGAAAGAAGACTCCTATATGTTACAAATGCAATAATCTAGGACATATAGAAAATTTTTACAGGTATAGTGGATCAAACAATAGAAGAGTACCACCTCCTATGAATTCATGGAAGAATAGAAATGATATTGGTAAGAGTGTTGTAAATTTGAAGATTGATTATGAAAGTTGTTTTAAGAAAGAAGAAGATAAAAATAGTGGTAAGATATGGAAGATCAAAGAAACAAGTAAGAAATTAGTTCAGACAAAGTCAATAGATGCTACTGGATCTTTTCCTAATGGTAGTAAAATAGAATTGACCTAATTGGCCGATCATGGCCTTAGGGGGAGAATTGGATACAGACATCAGAATATATCCTACCCTAAAATTTGTGGATTGAGCTCGAGAAAGCTTAGGTATGAGCTTGGCCAACATCATGGAACATACATCTGAGAGCACAATATCAGCCAACACATATATTTTGTTCGTGAGATCTAACAACTAACTGGACAGTTTTGAGTAAAAGTGAAAATTATGACTTAAACTTGTATAAAGCACCATTCAATGACCTATCTCTTTACCATTTGAAGAAGAGTGAGCTAAGGATATCAGAGAGAAGAGAGATTCAGTCTATTCTACAATTACCGTGCATGATCGATTGAAGCATAAACGTAGAATTCAGCGGAAGAAAGGTATTTACATCATCTAGCTATGGATGCACCTATTATTTTTGATGTTGTAGATTGACCTAGGTACAAATTTAAGAAAAATCCATTCAATTCATGTTAAGAAGATCCAAAAGGAGCATTTTCTCAAACCCCATATAGTATATTACATGTACAAGATATTAGGGCTTACATACATTTTAAGTATGATATACTGGGAATTGATGAGATGTCAACTGAGATGGAGTATATGACTGATAATGGAATCATGAAAGAAGAATACAAACACATTGATCAACTAAGCATAATGAAAATTCTAGACTTATGCAAATTTGATGAAGATGAATGGTTTGAGATACTATTGATCAAGGTTCATGATAAGTTCATTTGGATAGGTGATCAACTTGTGAAGATTTGTAGTGACCTAATTCATGAAATCACTGGACTAGACAACACTAGAGTCATTCCTATTGCAGAGAAACATGTAAAGAAATAAGTTGAAACCCTAACTCAGTCTAAATGGGACAAGCAGGCAATGACTGCGAATAACATCTTTCAGCAAGATGTGAGACTTATTTCTATGATAGTTGGATACAAATTATACTACAGAAGTAGACCTAACTCAGTATCTATAGGAGTAATCGTGATGGCATGGAGAATGGTGAAGGATAATGTGAAATATAACCTATGCGAAGTTCTGGCAGAGCAATTTCTTGAAAATATGAAGCTAATAAAGAAAGACATAACTAAGACCTTCAAATTTGGTTCATTATTGATGCATATGTTTATACACATTGAGCACAAATTTCCTAGATTACATCCTAGTAGTTGGAAATCTAGGATACCTACTAGTATTCTAATCTCACAGAGCTACAAAAGATAGAATACTACATGGTTTGATGGGGAATTGTTTTCTATGATCAAGATCCTTCAGAGACAGATGAAAAACAGATACAGGGTACATGAGGACATTGTTGAAAAATACAAGGATACAATCTATTTCATGGTTGAAACTGATTGTGTATGTTTTGAAGAAGTCACACCTAGAAAGAAATGGTTTTATCCCATGGGTTATGAAGTAAGCTCAGAGGTACTTACCATACAAGTAGAACATGTTCTTGCATCAGAATTTGATCCATTAGAAGAAAGATGGGGAACATATGAGGAGAAATCAGAAAAGGTGAGAGAGGAACAGACTAGAGGTCCAGGGAAAAGAAAAATTGAAAACCTTGTGGATGAATGTGCTGTAAAAGCTAGGTTGACAGAAGAAGAACTGAAAGAAGTGAAAAAGAAGATGACAGATAGATCTCTTGGACTGGCAAGTGGAGGTACTACATCCCCTCCCACTCTTGAGGTAGTAATGGTAGACAGTCCACCTCCTCCATCATAGAAAACATCGCAAACATAGAACATCACTCCTAGAGTAACTAGATCAAGCATGCGGACATCACCTAAAGAGAAGAAAATAGTGAGAGAAGAGAAGAAAAATGAGAAGCACATATGGAAGCTTGACATGAAAATGATAGAGAAGCGAGCAATAAAACAAGGTAAACTAGTCACAATTGATAGATATTATGACAGATATGGAGATTCAAATAAGCTTAAGATTGGAGACATTGTGATTGATCATCTACTTACTTTCAAAAAGACTCTATTAGAAAATGAAGGTAGTATGCCTAAGGACTTGTATGGGAGATTGGAAACAAGAAGCCACTTAGCACAGATTGAAGATGATACAATTAGGAATTAGGAAATTGATAACATGTTGCCTGTAATATCCTTAGAAGAAAGGGAAAGAATATTCAAGGAATTGAAACCTTTACTAAGGACCAAGGGAAGATTGTTGAAAATCATGGCAAGGAAGTATGATGAAGTCACTGAGGAAACTCAAAAGGCAGTAGACAAGATATTGATGAATACTACTTCTGACAAGCCCCCACCTCCTAAGACCACTTTGCCTACATAATTAGGAATGAGAGAAAGATCTAAATAAAATGAGACTAATGTTGAGACAAGAAAAGTAGATCCACCACTAGATTTCTATGTTTCTGGTGTGCTAGTAACTCTTGACACATCTCAAGATGAAAAGGATCCATTTGCAAGGAATGTGGACACCTCTATAGAATATGAAGCATAATAGAAAGAGGAAGTAGGGCAGAAGAAGGAAGAAGAACATAAGATAGAACAGAAAGAGGATGTACAAAAAGAGGTAAACACATCGTCTATCTCATTGTTGGAAAACATTGATGTAAATGTTGATAGAATGGATGAAGTTGAGTTGGTCAAATTGGCATTTACTGCATTAAAAAAAGCCATGGAAAAATCAGAACAGAAAGGTGACAAAAAGGCCAAAGTAATTACAAGAGCAATTGATACTGTGAACAAATTGCTTCCAGTACCTATTTTTTTCCAGCACAAAGATGACAGTGAAAATCTGAGAATAATACTTGATGAATTTGATGGGCATTATGAGAATTTGATAAAGATTGTAGAGGAGAAAGAAGAGAAGAAATATTCAAAGAAGAAGTTATCAGAAGTTTGCAAGTATATCACATAGGACTTAGGCACTGTGAAAACTTGTTTGACAAATGCAAAGAGCTGCATTGGACATGGGAGAAAATTGTTCAGTTATTGCATGAATCCTATCAGGCATGTTCAAAACATGGAAGACATTATTTCCAAGGAGAGGGAAAATCTGAACAGTATGATGGATGGTTGTGAATTATCTTCACAATCTATAATAGAGTTAGAAAAGGAAGTCACATGAATTTTGGAAAAACTTAGTATTTTGGTTAATGAGAAAGGGAGAGTGTTGATAAGATTTAATTTGCTGAAGAGTTTAATCACTCCTAGGCTATCCATACTTGAGGTTCATTTATCAAACTTAGAGAAAGTGACAGATTCATTAACTAAATCTATGCCCACAAAATTGAAAGAATCTGAGACCGCATCATTTGCATTGAATGGCATCATTCATATCAGTCAGATATTGTTCAAATCATGGAGCACAGAAGTGAAGATCTTGGAAGATTCCTTTCAAGACATTCTGAAACTGGTGAGCAAGCACTAAATCCTATTGTTTTGTATGCACCTTTGTCATTGTTGTCAAAGGGGGAGAAGAGAAAATAAATAATTAATAATTAATAAAAAACATAAAAGGGAGAATAAAAAATAATATAGGAGAAGAGAAGAAAATGGGAGAGGAGATAAGAAGAGGAAGGAGAGAACATAGAGGAAACGGTGTTTTTTGGAACACTTATTTATTTTTTCAAGTGTTACCATCAATGCCAAAGGGATAGATTGTTGGCAAGTGATAAATTTTGTGTAAATGTGATTCACTTTTTGGTTGTCATTTATAGCAACACATCTGGGTTTCAGATCAATTCCTATAAAGATAAGTTTTTCTGATTCAGAAATCAACTAAGTATAGAAGCAAAGATACATAAGTATTTTGGATATCAAAGATCAAGATCAATGAATTAGGGAAAGAGAGCTTAGAGGAAGACAATATGGGGTATATATGACCTCCAAATAAGATCAATTTGGTTTTGGTAATGTCTATGGGAAGTTAGAAAGAATTGAAGACAGACAGACTACAACAGAACAACGATATAGAGTAGTTGGACAGTAGCGAACACTAGTAAATTTTACCCTATTTTTCGATGAGGATTAGTCGAATCATCGACACCCATTGGTCGAACAGATGACAAAAACTGTCATCAAACTTTTTTCATCGATTATTTGACAGGAAAACCCATTTTCAACATATTGACCTGCTTAGTGGTTGAATTATCAACCGAATCTTTGTTGAAAAAATTGCTTGAAGCTGGAAGAATTGCAGATCAAACCTTTTATCTAAGCGACCAACATTCACCAAAATTGTGACCATAGTTGGTCAAAATTGACGTCGAACACATAGTAGTCTCGTCAAAACATCAAACACAGCATGTCTCTTTTGCGACCAATGTTCGTCAAAATTGACGTCGAACACATAGCATTCTCGTCGAACCTACTGATATTAAAACATCAAAAAAGGGACCAATACTAATTTTTGGTATATATATATATATATATATATATATATTATTGATGGGTTTGTAATCAATTTCTCTATAAATAGACATGATGATGAAAATATTGAGTCAAAATTTATATCTCCTTTGTCAATGGAGATTGAAATATAAAATAGCAGAATAAAACCAAATCTACCACAAATACACGATTCACCAGTTATATGAGATCAAAATGAAAGGATATAGAATCTATGAGGTTTTACAATCAATTAATTAGCATTTACTTTCGAAAGTCTGTATTTTGATTTTTATAATCTCCTATCAGAAAATGAACAAACATACATTATTATAGAATGATCCAAATAAATAAAAAATACACAGCGTAAATATAAAAATGGTACACACAAGCTCAATGTTTTGATCTCATAAAGGTAGAATGATAAAATCCCCAAATATGAAAGCTCTTATGGTGCCATGCGTGCTTCCCTGCCTACGTAGTTAATTAATGAAAACCCCCTCAGTAATCACACATCTTCCATGTGTCTCTTAGCATTGATTAAATAATGAAGGTATGTTAGTTTGAGCTTCACTTGGTTTCGAGAATACTTTAATATTGTCTACTTAACAAGGCCAAACACGTGAAGGTGGAAGCTCATCTGGCCCCTCCTAGGACACTCTTATGACCCTTTATGACACTTTAAGATCTCTAAGATGTATTCTTAGGGATCGTAAAGGGTCATAAAGGGTCATAAAGGATCCTGGGACACAACATCTGAGAAACATAAATGTAGGCATCATGGTCACAATTGTTTAGAGACACAACATAATTCAGTGGTATACCCAAACGATGAAACACAACCACTACTCCTCTAATTCTAAGTTGGCACTGAACGATCCAAAAACCATAGATAAGGAATAAATTTAGAGAGCGGAGGAGGGCCATAATGACCGAAAGAATATAACTCCACTCTCTAAATTTATTCCTTATCTATGGTTTTTGGATCGTGCAGTGCCAACTTCGAACTAGAGGAGTAGTGGTTGTGTTGCATCATCTAGGTATACCACTGAATTATGTTGTGTCTCCAAACAATTGTGACCATGATATCTACATTTATGTTTCTTAGTTGTTGTGATATCTACATTTATGTTTCTCTTCTATTGTGATATCTATATTTATGTTTCCCAGCTATCGTGTTTATGTGCATGTTCTTTATGTGTTTGGCTTCTCTCCCTCCTCCAAAATAAGATTTTCCCATTCTAAATCGAGAATGCATGTGCAACTGCATAGAATATATAGTTTTAGAAGGCATACAGCACAACTTGACCTTCCTTGTAGGTTCTAGATCATACAGGAGCATACTCGATTCAACCTCGGGTCAACACTTCAACGAAATCAGGCAGTGATGCAAAATTTATTATCTGTAGTCATTGCAGTAGCATCAGGCACCAACTTCAGCACAATATGATCACTAGACATGGTTGTATGTCTTCTACTTTTAAGTTGCACTGTCTAGTGATCATATTGTGTTGAAGTTGGTGCTTGATGCTGCTACAATGACTAGTGATCATATTGTGCCAAAGTTGGTGCCTGATGCTGCTGCAACAACTACAAATAGTAAATTTTGCATCACTGCCTGATGTCATTGAAGTGTTGACCCAGGGTTGAATCCAGTATGCTCTTGTATGATCCAGAACCTACACGGAAGGTCAAGATGGGGTTAGATCCAAAGGATCTAAGAAATGCATGGCACCCTATTACTGATCCTCATCTACAATTACGCATGTGCATAGTCAAGCCATACACTTCTCCTTTCCTCCTTACTTCCTACACCTACATATATGGCTACACAACTAGATGCATGATATAAAATTCATAGTTTATTACATACAAGATCGTAAGATAAGCTACATCAATAACTTAGCTAAATCAATCATAAGGTATTTAAAACTAGTATCGTAAAGAGATGCAAAATATGTAAAATATTGGTAAGGGGTGGCAAGATCAAAGAAGAACTCAAAAGTGCAAGACCTAAGGGCCAGACATAATGCCTCAGGGGCTCATCATAGATGGCCTTGCCTACGTAACTTGCAAAGACATTGTAGTTCAGGTTTAACTTTAACTTTAACAATAAATAATTAGAGCTACATACAACAGAATACAACATGACATGGTAGTAATGAATAACCCACCCTTGAAGAGAGAGATATGGTAATATGATTTTTTCTCTCAGTAGTAATACATTGTTCTTTGGGTGCTGCTACAGTGTGAGAAATCAAGGCTTCGATAATCACTATTCCCTTATAGCATTTCATAGCATAACTTTAAATAATACACATGACTATATTCAAAATATTATTATTGTTTTCATTAAACCCAACGGTTTGTAACTATGATGGAGAACCAATTCTTGTAAGATATTAAGGTCATAATATCCATGATCCCAAACCTACAAGATTTATAATTGCATGAGAGGAGATACATATTAAAACTAGCTAAGGGTGATTATATCAAAATATGTCTAACATATCTACATGAAATTCTAAAAAAGTTTCACTATCTACAATAACCCTTTGTTAATCACATTTATGCATATGGTCCCAACAAAGTACTCCACAAACTACACAAAGAAGGCATCACAGAAACATGATTTCTACATTCGCCATTGAAGCAATCTCGGTGGCACTAGCTGCCTCTCGAGCCTTGCACAAGTTGCAATCATTTCCTACATTAGGTATGCAAACTATGGAACCATACACCAGGTGGTCAAAATGTTTTGTCAAAATGCTTCAAAGAAATGTGATCTCATGGAAGTCATGATTGCATCCCTAATATGCACAAACAAATTTGGTAAAGCAGTGACCAAACATTTGAATGTTTTAGAGAAGATCTTCATCTTGGAATAGTGTTCAAAGCATTAATTGTTGTTATAGAAAGCATGCAGATAAAAAATTGCCATGATGAGATAAGAATTCAAGTCTCATATGATGAGATATGAAGTCAAGAAACAATGAGAAATGGAAAGTATCATGAAGATGAAAAGATACCAAACTGTCATCAGATCAGCAAAGATACAAGACATAGTCCTAGGGGCCGAGCATAAAGCCAATGTTATATGACAGATTAGGAACACTCATAACTCTTTCAGAGATAAAGTATAGATATCATGGATGAGACAATGACTACTATAGCAATATAATTTAGAGATTTGACACATGATGAGCAGGGATTCCTATAACCTAGAACAGTAACTTCTAAGGAGTAAATGTGTAGAAAGGTCTATTATTTTGCAAGTGGTAGAGAAATTTGACAATGCAAGAGTACTAGTACAAGCTCCTAGTTGAGTCATTCAAGGCTCTTAGTTCACTATTAGTTCAAGTGTAGCATAAGGACACATCAATTAGTTGGAAGCCTACAAGGTGGGGTTCATGCAACTATAGTAGTTATTCTTTTGTTAGAGACTCCACATATATGTAGCATCATTCAAGGAACCTTTTGAAGTCCAAATAAGCAACTTTCTTTCTGTTCTGACCTTTTTTTTTGGTGTTTTTCTCTAATGCAGACAGAGTGTTGGTATGTAAAAAGGCCAAACATTATTTGTCCTTATCACTAGCTAGCTGATTTTTTAGACAGCTTGATTCAGTTTTTTCAATGTATATATAGAAATCTATCAGGTTAGTATGCTCGGAACTCAACTTCAAATTAAGATTTTAATGTATGTATTTCCTATGTAGCTTTTTGCATTTATCAAAACAATAATGTTGTGGCAATATATCAGTAAGCTATTACCATAGTCTTTGGAAGGGGGTGGATTTGTTCACCAGTCAAAGTGTAATAAATTGAGGTTGGGATATGTTTTGTAACTTTCTGAAGGGTGTCTGAAAACCTATTTCGTTCACCAAGTTTTTTGGAAGACTTTGGAGATAGAGGTTGAATACCCAATTGAGAGGGCTACTAGGAGTAGGCCTAGAACAACATTTTGATCTTGGGAGTCAAAAAAAAGACAAAGATTATGGCTCATGTCTGAAACCTGATTGCCTTACTTGCTTGACCACATACTGCACTAACTTGGTCCCTAGGTGCCTTGGGTACACAACTAACACCTCGTTCTTATTTTCCAATGGAATCCCCACAATAGAAGAATATCCCTGATGACATGATGATTCCAAATCCCAAATGCCAAACTTGTAAGATTTCTTTACCTCCTTGTCCCTGTAAGCAATGGATGAAGGAATAGGACCATTGTCATAAATCAAAATAATAGACTTGTTGTTATGTCTTATCATGCTATCCTCAAAAACACCCTCTTCCATAACTTCGTGTGCCCTTGCAAGTGTAGCTCCAATTGGTAGCATAGGTGCTTTGATTTCATGTAAATGGAAAGGTATCATACTACTGTACTTAACCAAAAATTCAAGACTGATTGTACCCTTCCTTTTGTTTCCTTGGTAATCCCCAATAGCTGATGTTTTTTCACTCCCATCCAACTTCAAGGTGTAATATAAGTGTAATAGGTCCAATAGTCTCCAAGTCTTAGCATGAATGTTAAGCATTGCAATCGTCATGATTTCGTTAGAAGTAATTGGAAAAAACATTCAAGAAGTCTAAAACTATGAACTCTCATTGCCTGGACCAAGAAGAACTTGTCAACTCTCCTATACAAGGGTGAACCATGAAATGATATGGCTGGTCTGCAACCAATCAACAAGATCGAAACTAAACATTTGGGCCTTCTAATGCCACAAAACACTTTTAGATCTACCAATCTGATCAATGCTCTAATCCTTATTGAGAATCTCATCCCAATCCACCTGCACATGAAAAAATAGGGACACATGGTGGGTTGTAAGAAGATGAGCAGTGCATGTAAGTCTAAAAATTTCATCTTTATATCTTCCAGGGTCACTCCTATGACTCCCAACCACCTCCATTAATTCTTGTTAAGAATCCCTAGCATGGAAACACAGCCAAGATTGATTCCCAAGGACCAATGCATCACATGAATAAACCACATTCCCAAGTGCCAAAACATGCCCTATGGACTCTGGGTCTACCTCTTCATCCACATATATAACAGTCAGTGGTCTATCTGGAGAGTAACCAATCATCCCGTGATGTGAATGAGGATCACCCTCAAGCTAGAAATCATGTTCCAACCCATGTCTTGAGTCATCCCTCAAAACCAATACCATGTTATCTTTCCCATGTGCATTTTTGGAACCAAGTGATATTCCACCTCCTATCTCATACAGTGGGTTGTCATATTGCTCCTCAACTTCCATCTCAAATAATGGGTTATTGAAGGATTCCCAACTCTGATTTTGTAGATAAGGTGAACTATTGCTATGGTAAGGGTATAAATCAAAATTATCATCTCTATCATAAGTGACCTAATCATAGTCCCGACTATCTTGTGCAAATCCTGCAACCTACATCCCACAGTCACTAGATACCCTAAACCAGGTTTTGGACTGTCTGTTAAAAATGCAATAATTTCTTTAAAAATCAATGAAGGCCAGTGTCACCAACACTAAAATAGATTTCATTCAATGTATTTTCATCTACAATGTATGTCCACTTAATACATATTCAAATGATGCAAGAAAATAGTCAAGAACAGGCTGTTATCAGACAGTTGTAACACAAATTTGCAGAAAACCCACATTTTATTGTTCTTTTCTCTTAATACTTCGACCAAATTTGTTATCTGCCTCATTACACACATATTTAGATTTATATAAACCTTCTAAAATTGACTCCTAACTTTTCTAACTACCCTTGAACCAATAAGAACCACCTTTTAGTGCTTTTGATAATAAAAGTTGTCAAGCAACTTCTCAAGTTGCTTTGCCAACTATTGATCCTTGTTCCATCATTTGTCTAACC
>MU226379.1:642878-653788 GCA_018584345.1 Thuja plicata | reverse complement strand
AAGTAATCAGCAGTTGTGATCTGATACATACAACTTACTTTGCAAATTCAGATCCAATTACAGCTCTGATGCTAACTTACTGAGTGGCCTGCATTGTCATTTCAATCTTCTGATTTGCTTGGAAATCTACCAAGCAATCACACATGCAAATTTTTGCTTCTGTGTTCATCCTTCTCCACTAGGTTGTGCCAATTAGTAAATCAACTATGCAATCCTCTTGCATACACACATGTACATCAATCCGTACATCCACACTTCAATGAATAACCCCTTGAGGTTATCATATACCTCTCTGTCTAGGTCAAATAAATTTTTACCACTTAATCAAGATCGTAGATCTTAGGTTAGGTCAGATCTAATGGATCATTACATTACATTTAATTCTCCAAAGAAGTCTCTAATTAAATCTTGAATCCATGCATTAATTACAGTTATCCATACATTAAATAACGTGGATCAATCTTTAATTAACTTTACATATCCCAATAAAATTAACTACGTCGTCCAAAGATCTCAAATCTCATCATTAATCCAAATACTGCAAGTTGGCCAACATCTGTGATCTGCTTGGCAATCACTATTTCCACTCGACAATTTTACTAGTTCTCAGCACTGAACAAACTTGCTCGGCACAAACAACTTCGCTCGGCACAAAACAGCCAGAAAAACTATCTTTGAAAGATAAACAACTAATTACTTTGCTAGAGTGCCAACTGATCAAGTACCCTTTTATTTTCCTTAACTCAACCTTTCACTTTGTCTTCTTGTTAAATCTTCTTCATTAATCAATAGATATGGTACTCAAACAGATAACAATAGTCTCACTAGTTAAGGTTTGACATCAATGAAAAAATAACAATTGCTTGCATTGTAACTTTCCAACACTAACATGGTCTGTCCTTAAACATGGAATATGTACTTTAATGTTGTAATAAGCTCCTAACAGGGATAACTATTTTAACAAGGATACTATACTCTTAGTGCATTATTTGTGGGTGCTAATTCCCACTTTTAACTTTAACAGGGTTTCCTCGACAACAAAGGATTGTATTATTGTGTTGGGATTTACTGTGTTATCATTTGGATTAAAGTTTTGGTTAATAAAGTTTAAAGTTTAATAATCTATCTCACAACTAATTCACCCCCCCCCCCCCACCTCTCAATTGTGTTGGTGGACTCTTATTCCTAACAAAATTTTACAGGATTATGGGGCAAGTCATCTTCCAAAATCATCAAGAGATTTTCTAGATAAATTTTTATGTCCTAGAGATGATGGTTGTTTCTTCTATAGAAATGATTTCTTAAATAATAAGTTCTCACAATGTGGTGGCTTGCTAAAGTTTTTTTTGTCCTTTCATGAAGGCAACAAACACAATTTTGGAAAGACAATTGTCCAAAAAAAGATATATGAGATGGTAAAATATACTTTGAAGAGTGGAGGTGAAGGCTCTAGATGTGAGTTGGTTAAGAAAGAATGTAGTGTTGCTGATTTTATTTCAGATTTCAAGAAAAATATTTTTTACAAGTATGCAAGGCTTAGTCACAGGTCTCAGTGTTTGGATCATAAATTTAGGATGTGTAAGGACTCTTTCCCTATTGGAACTATTATATTGATGGTTGACTTTGCAGAGAACTACACATTGCAGCCACAAAATGAGTTGCAAGCTCAATATTACAATTCCATTTAGATTGCTATTTTTGTCCACATATCATATAAACATTCCCCTAATAGAATAGAACATGACCGAAAGATAATCAGAATGTACCATTTTTATATGAGCGATGATAGATCCCACTCTTCTGAGTATGTTCAACATTGTTTTGAGGATTTTTTTGAGTTCTTGCAGGAAAATGATATTCCTATGGATATACATATC
This sequence comes from Thuja plicata, assembly GCA_018584345.1. Classification (NCBI taxonomy): domain Eukaryota; kingdom Viridiplantae; phylum Streptophyta; class Pinopsida; order Cupressales; family Cupressaceae; genus Thuja; species Thuja plicata. The sequence continues at coordinate 651,911 of MU226379.1, read as the reverse complement.
ATTTGGTCAGATAATTGCACTGGTCAATCTAAGAATGCCCGTATATTTTATTGGTTGAGTAAAATGCATGCATAGAGGAGTGTACCTCACATTTGGAGTTTTTTTTAGACTGAGCATGGGAAAGGGGATCATGATGGAGCAGGTGTGTGTGTGAAGAGAGCTCTAGTTAAGGAGCAATCAAGGATTTTAGGTGCAGAACTTCATGATGCTCATTCTATTGTTGATTGGTGTAGTTAAACATTGTCACAAGGTGAGACTCTTGATTTAGTAGTGCGCATATTATTATTTTTGGTTGATGAGGGCATAGTAGGGGAGAGATTAGATTTTCAGATAGTTAGAGATTCTTCAAATATGCATTCATTTCAAATCTCAAATACAAGTACATGGACCAGTTGGACATGAGATTTGGCTTGTTTTGTCCCATGTGTTTTTCAGTGTGATTGGGATCAGTGTGAGTCAAGTGAGTGGGTGGATGCATGGGTTCTATAGTATCTAACTCCTTTATCTCTCATAATCTCCTTGAGAAATGATGACATGGAAATTTAAGTTGATTATGACCATCTTTCAAGTCTTCTACAACCAAGACATGTTTTTTCATTGGTTGCACCGCAGGGGAATGATGAGAGATCGAATTACTAGCTAGCACATTGTGTACAAGGAAAGAAGAATCTTTCAGAATCAATGATAGATGATGATGGGTTCACATATTGTACTAGTTCAGTTGTTATTGTAGTAACATGGCTGTGAACATACATGATTATAAATAATGGCATACCTACATTTGAAGACTATGAGAAGCACAAGACCGTACTCATGTACTTGCACCTTGTTATAGCAACAAATGTTAAGTTGTTGAAGCATCAAGGAAAGCCAAAGACAAAATAAATTTAGACTATTAGTATTGTTGATCATGAAACAATATTGGATACCCTTAAGCATAGATGACCCTTCAGACACACTTCACTAGGTAATACCAACTCACTACAAGGTTTATTGTGTTCTTTATGCTTACATTCATTACATTAATTGCACTTTGCCTCTTCATTTTTTGGGTCAATAAACTTGGTTCTCTCATGGATTGTAAGTGGATTTGGATACAAACATGATAGATATAGAAGATTCATGCACACGTGATTAGCTCATTGAAAATGACGGTAAATTTCATTGTGCATATGCTCATCATGTTCTTTTGTCCATTTTGTTTGTTATGTTCATAATGTTTTTCTCTTTATAAAATTTTTGTGTTCTCAATAAACTTAGTGTTCTCATGCCTTTGGAATGAAGGGATTAAAAATATGATGGATGTATGAGATTCCTCTACTGTGATTTTGAAAATTTCTTACATTAATTGTTTGTCTCACCATTTAGATAGTATTATTTCTCTAATACTGATATTTTGTACACTATTACAATGTAGGTGTCATCGAGAGTACCAGTTGTTAGAGCTATACATTAAACAGAAAAAATATCATACCCAAATGTAATAGTTGCACATCTAGGATTTTTGATATCATTAAAGTATTTATGTACATAATATGGTTACATATCAATGATATACGATGTATTTATACGTAAGACATGTGTGTCAGCATAAGGACAAGTTGTATTGATGATATACCATATATTTGTATATGAGGACATGAGAACACATAAAGACACATGAGTATCTACTATTTTTTGATAGGATTGATGAATTTGTAGATGGTGTATTACATTTATTTTTTTGAAGTCAAATGACAGAGTAACAACCTCCAATAGGATTTCTTGCTAACGTGTTGATGAAGCTCTTATAATGTCTTTATTTTGTATCCTCATTTGTTTATTTTAGAGATCTTATAATTTGTTGATTTAAATTTCTAAACTTGCACAATAGTACTTTGAATGCTCATTTGAATGGTTTTTTTTTAAGGTTTATTGGTTGTGTCTATAAAGAGAAAATAAAACGGAACGTGTTGAATGCCTCTAATGGTTTTTGCATCGACTTAAAAATTGTTGCCCTAGAAAAACCAATTGGAGTCTTCAAAAATAGATTATTGTAGAGGGGTATCTCATGGTCCTAAAAATTTAGAAGTTTCATACATAGGTGCCCCACATTGAGAGAAATACTATGGCTTAGTTTGTCACTTTTGTGCACTTAGGGTACCTAAGGGACACTGCTAGTAGGGTATGGTGCCAAGCATTCCAGCGAGTGGAAAGCCAAAAATAGACAATTCCTTGGGTAAAACATACCTACCTGATGCATTAGTGGTGGCAGTTAGTGCCTACAAAGAATGGAAAAATATTTGGGCTACCTTTCACCTTTCCTTTGAATACCTCTGACAATTTTGCATCAACAAAAAAATTGCTGCCCTAAAAAATATACTTGGACTCTTGAAAATCTGAGATAGGCTATTATAGAGGGGCCTCTTGTGGTCCTACAACTTTAGACAATTCATACACAAGTGCCCTAGATTGAGAGAAATACCCTGACAAATTTTTTCATTTTTGTACACCTAGGGCACCAAAGGGACACTGTCGGTAGGGTATGGTGCCAAGAGTTACAGTGAGTGGGGAGCCAAAAATAGACCATGGATTCAATAAAATGGCCTTACCAGATGCATTTTTGTTGGTAGTTTGTACCTATGAACAATGGACAAAGACTTGGGCTACCTTGCACCTTTCCATTGAATACCTTTGACGATTTTTGCATCAACTAGAAAACTTTCTACCCTAAAAAATACTTTGAATCTTAAAAATATGAGATAGGATATTATAGAGGGGCCTCTCATGGTCCTACAGATTCAAACGGTTCATATGTAGGCACCCCAAATTGACAGAAATACCCCAGAAAATTTTGTCACTTTTGTGCACTTAGGGCATCTAAGGGACACTGTCGATGGGGTATTGCATTGAGCATTCTGGTGAGTGGGGAGCCAACAATAGACTATGACTTGGGTAAAATGTCCCTATCGGATGCATTGGTGGTGGCAGTTTATTCCCATGAAGAATGGACAAATATTTGGGCTACTTTGCACCTTTCCATTAAATACCTTTGACGATTTTTGCATCAGAAAAATTATTTCCCTAAAAAAAATACTTGGAATATTGAAAATATGAGATAGGATATTTTAGAGGGGCCTCTCATGGTCCTATAAATTTAGACATTTTATACGTAGGTTCCCCAAATTGAGAGAAATACCCAAGCAAAGTTAGTCACTTTTGTGCACTTAGGACATTGTCGATAGGGTATGGCGCCAAGCGTTCCGGCAAGTGGGGAGCCAAAAATAAACCATGCCTTAGGTGAAATTTCCCTACTAGATGTGTTGGTGGTGGAGGTTCATGCCCATGAAGAATGGGTATAGTTTGGGCTACCTTACGCCTTTCCATTGAATGCCTCTGACGTATTCTACATCAACAGAAAAATTACTTCCCTAAAAAAATACTTGGACTCTTGAAAATCTGGGATAGGTTATTATAGAGGGGCCTCTTGTGGTCCTACAACTTCATATGGTTCATACGGAGGTGCCTCGGATTGAGAGAAATACCACAACAAATTTTGTCACTTTTGTGCACTTAGGGCACCTAAGGGACACTATCCATAGGGTATGGTGTTGAGCATTTCGGTGATTAGGGAGCCAAAAATAGACCATGTCTTGGGTAAAAATTCCCTACCAGATGTGTTTGTGGTGGCGGTTCATACCCACGAATAATGGTTAGAGATTTGGGCTACCTTGCACCTTTCCATTGAATACCTTTGACAATTTTTGCATCAAAAAAAAAATTGCATCTCTAATAAAACTACTTGGACTCTTGAAAATATGGGATAGGCTATTGTAGAGGGGCCTCTCTTGGTCCTGTAGGTTTAGATAGTTCATACATAGGTGCTTTGGATTGAGATAAATACCTTGACAAAGTTTGTCACTTTTGTGCACTTAGGGCACCTAAGGGACATTGTTGGTAGGGTATGGCGTTGAGCATTCCAACAAGTGGGGAGAAAAAATAGACCATTCCATTGGTAAAAAATTCACTAACAGATGATTTTGTGGTGGTGGTTTGTTCCCACAAAGAATGTACAACTTTGTAAGGTTATTGTGCCATTTTATCACCTTTACACCAACTAGGTTCCTAGTGGGTCAACTGTGGTCTACATCTCCAAAGGTGCCCAAATGTGAAGAAAATGATGCAATTCATGGTTGTAGGCAATATTTGGAATGTTTGAGAAGACATAGGTTTATAGGGAGTCATTTGGTTGAAAATTGAAAAAAATTGTCAAAATTGCTCAAAAGTTGCTATGAAAACTTTTGTAATTTTGTGCAAAAAGTTGCAACTTTGTTCCCCAATGACCAAATGGTTTAAAACTTGGTTAAACATAGTTTTTTCAAGTGTATCCAAGGTGTAAAAATCCTCTTTGGGTCGATAATGCATCAACACGGTGAATGGTTTTGTTTGGAAGAAGGAAAAGTTAATAAAATTTTGATTTTTGTAACGTGCTTATACATTATTTTTGCTAATCATAAGTTTGTATTGGATTGGTATTGATTTATCTCGACCCCAAACTTGTAGAGATATTAAGAATGGTGAGTTTACTTTATTCTAGAAGTGGTCAGAGCCTTTGTGTGGAGGATAAAGATAGTTTGAACAAATTCTTTCAAAACTCTTAAAACCCTCACTATCAAGGGTTTGGTAACAAATTGGACAATTCCCCATATGATCCACCATGCAAAAATTCTATAACTCTGGGGTTTTATAGGCCATTGGATTCTCTAAACATTGATGGTGATATTTTATTGGGAGGTTGTGTCTATTGGCAGAAAGTTGGTGTCTCTATGATGAATAAGGTATTCCAATCCCAAATGTCTAATGCTTATCAAGTCCATGTGTTGGCATTGTTAGATGAATGTTTTAGGTTGCTTATTTGAACCATTGTTCCATTGTTCCCAAATGTCCTACTGATCAAGATTATTGTGTCTTTGAGATCATGTTGTTCTTTCATTCAAGCTTTGTAACCATGAGTGAAAAAATGTAGTTAGTCCTAGTTTTATTGAAAAACATCATTTATATTATGGAAACACAATAAATATTTCCAAATACAACAAAAATTATTGAAACACAATAACCACGACACTTCCATAATAAAAAATATGCAATGATTCCACAAACATGAATAGTACTTGTACCGCACATAACAAGATATAATATGAAAATAAACATGTTATATATATATGAAATTATTTTATAAAAGTATGTAACTCCATATACAAATATGGCGTAAATGCCAAATCGATCAAAGATTTACAAAATGTGGCACATGCCATCTCAAAATCTCTACAAAATATACATGTCTATATGTAATGTGGCATATGCCATCTCAAAATGTGGCATATGGCATCTCAAAATATCTATCATTACAAATGGTTGTATGACATCCTATGCTACTGGTGGATCATCAAAGTGCAACCTCTTCAAAGTACTCTTCGGCTTTGATGGATCCTGCACAAACAAAAAATTGAAACCACAACTTAGATTGCTTAATTTATATGATTTTTACATATAGAAAATTAACATTTCAATTCAAATTGAAAAATAATTTAATTAAATTTTAAAATTGAATTTTTTGTACCTTGGATCTACGTCTCCTCATGCGGTCTGGAGTCCTAACATATGTCCTAACAGGGACACCGCGACCAATGCCAGTTCCGATCTATATATGTTTGCAACCATGAAATTGATACAAATTATCCTATAAAGTTATCCTTGATAGAAAAATAAATTTATAAAACACTTTCAAATTAGAATAAAAATTTACCTCTAGTAAACCTTCTTCTGGAAATGTCGGTTGCATCAACAAGGATACAAATCCTTGGTGTTGTACCTCTCTCATACTAGGCGTTACCTACAAGAGTAAAATAAAATTAAATATTATTTAATATATAGTTATAATAATTCAACAATTTAGATGAAAATCATGTATAGTTTATACAAAAATGTAAACAACTAAATATAGAAACATACATACTATGAGGCTATTGTGGTCAAATGAAATGTCTGAGAGCATAGGATCTCGAACTTGTGTAGGGACATGGTCATAAATCACCCTATGTACAATAAACCATATAAAATAAATATTAGTATGCACAAGTGACAAGTATATATGAATAATCATTCTAAAACACTTAATTACCTTCCCTTTGTCAACGGGTGTCACTGCAACCCCCTTACATTGCCCCCGCTGGCAGTAGCTGAAACCTACCACAGTAAAACAAGATGAAAATATTAATTAGTACAAAATTTTTATTATGTTAATTTTTATGAGAAAACATGTATACTGATAAAAAAACTAAAGTAATGAGTGTGAAAACATATACCGTAGAGCTGTCAAGGCCAAATTAAATGGTCAAGAGCATGACACCCTCCACCTCTCACATCTCCTCCTTTGTCATCAGCTGAACATAAATCTAGACCATATATAAACATAAGTGTGTAGTCATTATAAGTTATTTACTAACAATATTCATTTAAAATTAAATACGTGTTCTGACATTAAACGTTTAGTCTTACTGTAACATGAGGAGTCCATGCTGCATGCGGCTCATCTCTCCCATGAGAGGTCTCTCCTTGAGACATTCCAGACCCTGTGGTGACATCTGGTTCATTGCCCATCTCAAATTTGAATGCATTAAAAGACTCATCAAGGGGACCCAAGCATAAATTCTTGCACATAATGAAAGTATGGAGCACACAAACATGTGCACCTGAAGAGGACGTCAAAGTTGCAACAATGGCGTAGTCTGCCTAACCAAATGCTTGCTCAAGCTATGAATGACCATAATGGTTTAAGAGAAATCCTCTACAATAACATATGGATGATGCACTCAAGGATGGGGTGTAATGTTAGGAGGGGGGATATAAGGTCCTATTGCTACTTGATGTGCCCCTTCTCTATCCTGAGGAGTACCTCATCATACGCCCATGTTTTCTCTCATACTCCAATAATTAACTTTCTTGCCGAGCACAAAATCAACATATAGTTTTTAAATGAAATAAAAAGGGACCTCCATATTGATGTGGGGTGGTATATCAAAAACCATTAACCAACAATCCCATAAGTTCTCCTGCATAGCATCATTCATGCACCATTTTATGGACATTTTTTTCTTTTTGGGATCAAATTTTAGTCTAGTTTTTGGATTTACAAATAGGGAAGCTATAGTCTCTTTTGAGATATCAAGGACCTTCACCCCATCATAATCAAGCCCATCATCAAAATGGGCATGCATGGCCTCTCACCAATGAAGTACATCATTATGCCATACTTTAAGCGTGTCCATATTTTTAACTATGCAGTACAATGTGCTCAACATGGGACGTACAGTAGGGATATTACCATAGAGATTTTGAATGCCCCTCAACTTATTTAAATTATCACCTATGAGGTCCTCTATAGATTGATGGTTCACAACTAGGGGATCTTCAGGATGATTGTCTTGAGGGGGTTGGTTTTCATGCTCATTATTTGGGGAGGGAGGTTTTTGAGGCTCATTGTTTTGCGAGGGAGGGTTTTGAGGCTCATTGTTTTGTGAGGGAGGGTTTTGAGGATTATTGTTTTGCGACGGAGGGTTTTTAGGTTGATTTTCATCTGCCATGCCTAATTAAATTACAAAAATATATAATTAAAATTAATTCAAACAAGAAAAACAATTTCAATTAAAAACCCTACATTTAACCAAAAAACTAAAAATTCTACTAAAAAAATTACAAAAAAGTATTAAAAACCAAAAACCAACTTACCTTTGTTAAAATTTGCAAAGAAAAATCACTAAGAGGTATCTGATACATGATGTGGATCGGATAAATGATATGGAGGCCCTTCAATTTAAAGAAAATGATTGTTGAAAATGACTATCACAACTTGTTGTTTGGGATAAATAGTCTCGCGTATTGTGTATCTGATAGCTATCAGATACACGATACCTATCGGAGATCTAATACGTAGACGTTAGAACCAAACAATATATATCAAGTTCTAAATAAATTTTTTAATATATTATAACAATATATTATAATATATTGTAATGTATTATAATATATATTAATGTATTATAATATATTATAATATAATATAATAATATATATTATAATTTATAATATATTAATAATAAAATAAGTTATAAAATAATATTAAAATATAATGAGTAATGAATATTAAACAATATACTATTATAATTTTATATATATGTATATATATGTTTATATATGTGTGTGTGTGTGTGTGTGTATATATATATATATATATATATTTATATTTATATATATGTATATATATAGGCAAAAGTGGGTGAGCCACTGAATATATTATATATATTAATAAATTATTTCAAGAGCTCAACCGGGAAAGAACCAGTAAGAAAACCCAATATCCTTGCTCATTACAAAAAATTGATATATCATAAGCCCTTAAGTGTAGAGAAAAATTGACGCTTTACATAAAGAGTACAGAGCAGGATCGCATACTACATACTATTTGCACTAGGGGGTATACACAGCCTACAACATATCAGGTCATTTACAACCCATACACCATGTGAATCTGTTATCTAGAAAAAAGGAGCACTATGATCCATGTCACTATACATACAACAAAAAAATTCAAAACTTATACACTGATGATGTACATTCAGCTTCGAGTATCCATCTCAGCATTGGTCTCTCATTCCTCCATCTCAAAAAATTCAGTGGTTGCAGGTGTAGGCTAAGTTTGAGGTGACCACCCTGAGTTCCAATCTATGTGTCGCTCGTCAGACACAATAGTCTCCCAACCACTCCCTTTCTCAAGCTGTGCAGTCAAATTCCATCCCGACCCAGTAGTGTCATCCATTTTGAGCTGATTAGGTTTTTCCAAGTCCCCTTGTCCTTGGTCCAATTGTTAATTTTAGGATAGCTGCAAATGTAATAGCACTCTATTTTTATGTGTTTTCCAAATGCAACAATCTCTCTTTCATTTATATTAGGAATGAGGCTAGGAGAGACATGTCCCTTCATGGGACATGTCTATTC
>MU226379.1:625656-640889 GCA_018584345.1 Thuja plicata | reverse complement strand
TTGAATGCTCCAAGAGAGGTGACACTATATAATTTATCCTTTCTTTATATAAATAGACATCCTTCCTTGAATTCATGCTTCTTTGTTATTGCTTGATCACGATCATAACAAATTAATATATCTTTTTGATGAAAGTCATTTTCAGAATTTCACATATACCCGTACATATTCTATCATAACTTTTGTATCCAAGATTTTCTCTCTAATCGCTTCGGTGAGATTATTTAAAATTAGGATTTCACCAACATATCTGAAATTTAGAAAAATCCAACGGTGCATTTGTTATATATGGTCCTTTTACCGAGACTATATTTTCTGAGATAGTCACACATTCACCATCAACAAACTACTTTCTTACATTTGCAGGCTGGCTTTGATACCATGTTAATTTTTGGATAGCTGCAAATGTAATAGAACTCTATTTTTATGTTTTTTCCAAATGCAACGATCTCTCTTTCATTTATATTAGGAATGAGGCTAGGAGAGACATGTCCCTTCATGGGACATGTCTATTCATTATTATTTATAAGAAAGGACATGCCTCTTCCTATTAATCATAAGTTAATCAATCTTATAATGTTTCATCAATCAGTTATTAATTAAGAATAATATAATAATTAAATATTAAATATTAAATTTCATATGATTAATAATAATATAACATATATAATATATTATTATTAATCAACATGTATTATATATATATATATTCTAATGATCATACGACTGAAGCTACAAACATTAACACCAATGATGGATTTTGTAGTGAAGGTGAAGTTGACGATGTCCTTTTTCCCCCGAAACATCCCATTCCTCACACAGGATAGTCACATCCTAACTTGTTGACAGAGTGCGAGGAGTGGGCCGTGGTATGGCTGGTGTATTGGGCAGACCCAGTAAATCTAGTAAAGTATAGACTACTTTTTTTACCTTTTCTTCCAAATGCAACCCAAGTGCACGAGTTGTTACTTGCAGTGTAGTCTTCATGTACCTTTCACTCTATTTCTCTAAGGATCATTTAATCACATCATATGTGACCATAAAATTTTGCTTCTGCAACAATTGAAGTCATGTAAACAAGCCCCCCACTAAAGTATTGTTATATATTATAATCTAATATTCATAATATTTTATTATTATATAGTATCAATTTATGATGCATTAAATATCATATACATGATAGGTATCAGGTATTTGATAGCTATCAGATAATCGATACAGTTATTGCCTTGGTGTTTCCTTTGGCCAGGTGTATTGACACCCAGGCCTACAAAAAAAGTCAACACACAATTTTGCATTTTTGGACGGGTGAAAAGGTAATTTTTTTCACATTTCCACTTCTTGGCATACCATGATCCTGCACATACCCATATTTAAATATTTATTAATTAAATACATAGAAAAAAGGCTAATTAGTGCATGAAAGCCGTAGACACTAAAATGGGGCCTAGAATAAAAACTAAAATTGTACTGCTTATAATTTAGGATGCTACATTTAGGCCCGACTTTAGCAGGAGTATGAACCTTCTTCATACTCACAATAAAGTAGACCAAAGAATAAGAAAGGGCCTCTTATGAAGGTCAAAGAAAAAAGGAACACATCAAGCCACCAAATGACATAGGTCCTTATTATTCTAAAACCAAGAAAAAAGAAACATCCATATGACGAGAAAAAGAACTTGACCAAACTAGCCTAGTAAGGTTAAAATTAATATGGGCCATGTGAAGAGAAAGAAAGATGCAAAAGATGGAGTTGATGGTCTAGCAAGCTGGATTATGCTAGTCAACCCATCCCAAGGATAACCAAGAAAAGTATTTTATGCAAGGAAATCTACCACAAATAGGATTGTCCCAAGGAAAAACATTGTTTCCAAATAAATATACTAAAAGAAACGATACAAAAGGATTGCCCCAAGGAAAGAATTGTATCCAAAGGATATGCTGAAAGGAGATTACAAACCAAAATACATCATTTTCTAAGTAACTCTAAAGAAAATGACTGCAAAATTGGTTTTGTTGTGTGTGCATAATCTGTAAGCAAGAGTGTATTGTATGCGCTACGTTAATGAAATTGTGTACATGCCTTAACAAGAGAAATAACTTTAAAGTAACATACATGCATCCAAAGACACGTATGTTTCCATTGTGACATGCCCCTAAATAAGGACAAATCAAGGGAATAAAACACATAAGAAAAAGGGCTCATAAGGGATCTACTAACTCTGGAGTCAGTATGCATATGTGATAAATCATGTATATAAAGAATAACCATAATGAATTGATCTCACCCCCCAAAGGTAGTAGACCTATAAGCACAATGGAAGAAGAGCACATAAAATATACAAATAAATTTATTTTTTGGTCAACATTGCAGAGAAAAACATAATGGTGGCTGCTACCACTTTGGACCATCCGAAGAAGACAACACAAAATAATATTTAAAAGAATAGCACATGTATGACATACCATATGTATGGCATCTAGAAGAAATGAGATAAAAATAGAGTAATGTCACAACAAATTTGATTATGTTATCACCTTGCACCAATGGAGTGACAAGGGTTATTTAAAGAAATCTAACAATAACATATAAAAAACAAGAAACACATCACAAGGGAAGAACTTTACAAACAAGAAAATACTAAAAAACATCCACTGCACAATAGTATCTATTCAAGCGTACCATCTTCCAAACCTTCTTTTTGAACATTGTTTAGGGAATGTGGACAACATGCAAGAGGAGCAAAATTGATCATGATAGATGGAGCTATTAAAAGTTTCAAACAAGGACCATTCTCTAATGATGAGTCACTTTGTCAAAATGAGCAAGAGATAATGATTTGGAAAATATGGAAGATAATACATGAGTAATCTCAATAACCTCATACATATCATCAGAATCATTATGATCACCATCATTTGCATCATTAACATCATTAGTATCATTAAGATTATCTTTATCATCAATGTTGAAGGAATAATCATCATGCATATATAGTTTAATTTTCTTAATATTAATTTCCTCCCTTGGGCTATGCATAGGTTGGTCAAAGAGAATCAAATCATTATGAGGTGTCTTAGGGGAGGAAATGAATTGGGAAGAAATATCATGGGCCTTAAATCATGATGTCTATGATGGTGGGCATGAGCACATTGGTTTTGTTTAGTTTTTCGTGATATTTGAGAATGTTTATGATCAATAAACATGGGCTTCTTTTCTTCCTTAGAGGGAATAATTGAAGGAGCCTTACTAGTTTGAGAGATAGAAGACACTAAATATTTGTAGGATATATGAGGGGGGATGGAATAATAGATAGGAGTAATAGAAGGTGTAGGAAGGAATTAGTGGCCAGAACAAAGAGATGGGAAATCCTTCTAGGGTTGCTAAATTTGGAAATCAATCCATGTTTGTGTTTTTGGTAAGATAGGAAGAAAATATCTCAATGAGGTTGTAAAGGTTGAGGTATGTTAGGCCAAAATAATTCAAGGTCAAATTTTTCATGACTTGCTAAAGGTTGATAGGGACTATGATTGATCATGATAATTTCTCCACTATGGGAGAATTTAAGGAACTTATGGATAGGAGAAGCAATAACTTTCAAGGAAGTGAGCCAAGGAAGTACAAGTCTCACTTGGAATTGATCAAAAGTTGGGATGACAACAAAGGTGACATATAAGCATTTTTTACCAACTTCAACGGGAAGAGTAATGGAACCATGGGTAGAAAAAGTAAAACTATTGAAAGGCTTACTCATCACATCATATTTTTCATACAAATCTTGATGAAATTGTCTTGTGAAAAGATGTTCCTATGTTATAACATTCACCATGCAAGAAGGATCAATGAACACTCGTCCAAAGAACTTATCACTAATTTTTGTAGTATTGTAAAGAGGAACATCGTGTGCTTTAATAGTCTCATTAGGATAAAATTCAATGCAAAGTGAAGGTTTAGACTTATGTTTGAGTTAGTGAATAATATTAACAACATTGTTGGTTGCACTACACATAGTATCAAGATTTATGAAACTGTTGAATAGGTGAAACAATGTCAATGGAAGAAGACAATGATTTCATTTCCTCAACAATATTTTTTGAATGGGAAGGAAAAGGTGTTATAATTTAATCTTTCCTTGGTGAAAATATGTAATTAAAGGATAAACCAAGGTATCCTATTTTGTATTTGTCCACTAGTCCAAGTTGGATGACATTTCACATTTTTGTAATTCCTTTAATAAGGAAATTATATATTCCTCCTTAAGAGGATTCCTACACATGCAACACACTTAATGTGAATGTGGCACACATAGGATATGGGAGTTACATGCTTGAACTCCTTCACTCATCTCTACTTAAGAGATGCTTCTCTCTCACTTCTCAAGGTTGGTTCTCACAAGTTGGTTCTCATGGAGTAGTTCTTCTCTCTTCTTCTCTCTTTTTCATTCTCATTCTCACAATGTTGTAATGAGCTTGTTGCTCCATATCTCTCTTCTTCTTTGGCTTCTTGCCTCATTCATTTTAGAAGCACAAGGGGTTTTTTTTAGTTTTTCCCCTTTCAAAAACATTGTCTTGGTGTTGTTATTGAGCTTCTTGGTGATTGTTCTTGGATCATCTTTTCGTTTATGGTAAACATTTTTATTTCTGCACTCTCTCTTGGATTCTTTCCTAAATCTAGTTTACTTTATTTATATTTTCTAACATGGTATCAGAGCTAGTTTAATCCTTGTTTTGAGTGTGCATGCAAGAATAGAAGAAACACATATCCATTGAGGAGAAGATATTAGATTTTGTTGTTGATCTAACTTTTGTTTGCAGGGATTTCTCTCCTTTTTTTTGCAAACTAAGTTCATTCATCTCTTTTTCAAGTTTTTTTAAAGTACTAATCCTTCCCTCTGTCGGGCAACCGCAAGGGAATATTTCAGATTTGTTGTTCTATTTTTATCATTATATCGATATTTAAATATGATGCCAACCTTAGCCTCTGTTGGGAAACTGCAAGGGTTTTTCTTGCTTCATTCATTTATCTAACCTTTTTTTCATTTTCAGTATTTCTTGAATCCATTTTTTCTAACTCTCATCTGCAGGTCTTTTAAAATCTTTCATATATATCTTTAATCTTGTTGTTATCTCTAATTCATAATCTCTGCTAGCATTTTTTTGTAGCATCTAATCTATTTCTTATCTCTATTTTTAACATATCTCTATATTATCTCAAAAAATCTGTGTATTGATCTTTGTTCACTATTTATTTATCTCTACAGGCATACCTTCTAATCCTTTTCCTTGCAGCTCCTTTGGATTAGCTAATACTTCTTCATTGCGCAACAGTATATTAGTTTTGCAATATCTTAGTATATTTGCTTAGCATAGTCTCTTAACATTGCGCAGAGCATTTTTTTTAGTTTATATTGATTCATTTTCCTTAGCGCGACTTTTGAAATCTTCCTTAGCATATACATTGCGCAAGACCTTTCATTTATTTCTTAGCAATTGCATTGGGCAACTTATACATTTAGCGTTGCATTCTTCACTCCTCTTTGTTAGCGCAACATTACTCTTGGTTATATTCATTAGTCACCTCCTTTGCGTAGCTTTTTCGTTGAGTTTATAGCTTTCTTCTCACGCAGCTTTCCTTGCTGCTCACCTTAGTTAGTTGTCTCCCCTCTCAGCACTCCTAAAAAGCTCCCCATGCAGCTTCTTTAACCTTGCACAACTTGTTTATAACTCGCGTAACTTTTTTCAGATATAGTTCTGCAAACTATAATATATATTGCGCAGACTATATAGAATATTGGTTTCATCCATTTTTTTCTGTGCAGCGTAATCTTCCTTGCGTAGCCTATTTCATTCATTCTTTGCAGAACTATTAAATCTTTTAATATCTTTCATAGTTTCATTGCGCAGATTTTGAAGCTGCCTCTCTCCTTCTTTGCGGCTTTAACTATTCATTGCTCAGTTTATTCCACTCCTTGCACAACTTATCCTCCTTGCTCACACAGCCTGCAAACAAAACTTTAATTCATTGGATATTCGTAAAAAAAATCTTAATGCAGTAAAAACATTTTTTTGCAGTAAAAATGTTTTCAGTAATAATGTTTTTAGCAGTAAAAACATATTTTATTCATTGGATATTCATTTTTAATTGGTAATTAGTTCATATTTTAGTTATAGTTTGAATATTTTTTTTACTCTTTCAAACTTTAATTTGATTATTTTATTGATTGAAATTAACAATCTACATTTTCTCATCTTCTTAGTAACTTAATAATGCATTCTTTAGTTTGGATAATCATTGTTCATTCAGCATTATTATTTTTTCCTGCACTAACATTTTTTTGTTATTTGTAGGTTATCGTTTTCATTCATAGAGTTATATTTCTCAAATTGAGTTTAATTTTTAAAAATTAACTTTAATTTTTTTTTTCAAAAAAATTAATCACATATACATTTTGTTTCAGT
Organism: Thuja plicata; assembly: GCA_018584345.1. Classification (NCBI taxonomy): domain Eukaryota; kingdom Viridiplantae; phylum Streptophyta; class Pinopsida; order Cupressales; family Cupressaceae; genus Thuja; species Thuja plicata. Next base: position 634,430 of record MU226379.1, on the reverse strand, counting down.
TCATATTACTCAAAATCGATTTAAACTCATTTCTATTTTATCTGTACAAACTTAGTATTATAGCTAACTCATTATTTTATTGCAATTAAAATTTGTTGCATCCGTTTAGCAAAAATTTAATTTTTTTTCTTAAATCTGAATATTATGGCAATTCGGTGTTTACTATTCACGTTAAATTGGTTTTTTAGATTCCTTTTTGTGTACTTCAACTTGTATTTCAGGTTATTTTAACTCATTATGTCATCATTAATTCCTGAAATCAAATTAAATAATTCCAATTATCATCCTATGGTGGTTGCTATGGTGCATTCGTAATTTTTTTAATACATTTTGTAGTCAATTTCAAAAAATTGTCCTATCCATGACTCAAAGTTTTTTTAAAATTTTGATCATTGGGTTTCTAACCTTCATTTTGATTATTATTCCTAGAGGAAAGGGGATTATGTTCATGCTTTTCAATTATGTCATTTTTTTTTAAAAAAGAAGCAAAGTAATATATGATTGATCCAAAGCACTTAAAGTCATTGATAATATTAAATTATAGTATTTTCTTTCCTAAGTATTATTATTAACTTTATTGTTTAGCATTAATTGCTATCAATTTTATATGATTTATTGTTATGCACTTAGTTGCATCTTTTATGGGTTCCATTTGTATGTTGCACTGGGTTGCACTTACTCAATTGATTTTTATCAACTTGTTCCATCTATAAGTTGCACTGGGTTACACTTACTCAGTTGATATTTATCAACTTGTTCCATCTGTAAGTTGCACTAGGTTGCACTTGCTCAGGATGTTTATCAACTTGTTTCATTTGTAAGTTGCACTGGGTTGCACTTACTCAGTTGATGTTTATCAACTTGTTCCATTTGTAAGTTGCAATGGATGCACTTACTTCAGTTGATGTTGATCAACTTGTTCCATTTGCAAGATGTAGTGGATGCACTTACTTCAATTAATGTTTATCAACTTGTTCCATTGATTGTTTTTTGGTGAGGATGTTGCTCTTGAAATCCTTCTTGAAATTTTGTTGGATTTCTCATAAATATTTGGTAGGTAATATGTTTGTTTTCCTCATAATCCTTAGTTCCATTATTTTAAGCATATGACATTAGATTCTTTTCATTTTTTTGGATTTACTTCTTATGAAAAGATGGCAGGCTCAAATTGTTAAAGTTTCTCATTATATTGGTTTAAATTTTTATCTCCTTAATGGTTCATTACTTATGGTACATGATTGTAGTCATGTTTGGCATATCAGTTCTTAGCTTGAGTTGTTGTTTGAGTAACATGTTCCACTTATTTATCTTTGTCTCTCTCATACTTATATGCATCTTCTACTATTGTGATTATGTCCTACATTCTTCATTGCTTCAATTGTGAGTCATGCAGGTGGTGTCTTGATCACCCATTCACTTGTATAACTTATTAATGGACTGTCTATATCTATGTGATTGATGCAATGATGATGCAGGTCTCTTTAGTTGGTCTTTTGTGTTGTCATTTATGCATTAGTATGTTTAGTTTGAGATGAGAGGATGGATGATATTTATGTCACTTTGATATTTTGGTGTATCTTGGTTTCATGAGTAGCTCTTGTACTTTTTTGATGAAATCTCATACATTTCCTTAAAGATATTTTCTGAGGTAAAAGTTTCAAAATTACACTAACTTGAATGTTAGATAAAATTCTTCTTGTGGATAGTTTCCTTGGTTCGTGTTTTGTGTTTCTATGTTTCTTTGTTTTAGATGACTACTTCAAGTCTTGAATCAAGATAATCAAATCTCTTCCTTATATTGAAGACCAGTTGCAGATTTTGTAAAGAGACATTTCATTCTCATTGTAAAAATTTGGGTTTAATTCCCTTGTTGTAAACTCCCCAAGTAAAGATTAAAGGGGGGTGTTAGAATTTAATCTTTCCTTGGTGAAAATATGTAATTAAATGATAAACCAAGGTATCCTATTTTTTATTTGTCCTCTATTCCAAGTAGAGGACATGTCACATTTTTGTAATTCATTTAATAAGGAAACTAGATATTCCTCCTTAAGAGGATTCCTACACATGCAACACACTTAATGTGAATGTGGCACTCATAGGATATGGGAGTTACATGCAAACTCCTTCACTCATCTCTACTTAAGATATGCTTCTCTCTCACTTCTCAAGATTGGTTCTCACAAGTTGGTTCTCATGGAGTAGTTCTTCTCTCTTCTTCTATATTTTTCATTCTCATTCTCACAATGTTTTAATGAGCTTCTTGCTCCATATCTCTCTTCTTCTTTGGCTTCTTACCTCGTTCATTTTATAAGCACAAGGGTTTTTTAATTAATTTTTTCCCTTTCAAAAACATTGTCTTGGTGTTGTTCTTGAGGTTCTTGGTGATTGTTCTTGGATCATCTTTTCGTTTATGGTAAACATTTGTATTTATGCACTCTCTATTGGATTCTTTCCTAAATCTAGTTTACTTTATTTATATTTTCTAACAAAATGACTAGTATATATTTACAAGTTTTGGTTAGGGGGTAAAATAATTTATTTTCCATTATTATTCACACCCTCAATGGTTATAGTAATAGAATCTATGATTTCTTGGATAGCATGCTTCAAACAATAACACTTGTCAATATCATGGTCGGGCTGATGATGATATTGGTAAAAGGCTTTGGGATTATGGGAAGCTAGTAAGGGTTCGGAAGGGTCAATTGGTTTGACGAGAGGAAGCTTTGAAACATTGGCATGAAAACACTTTAACATAACATTATGCAAAGATTCAGGAGTTGTGAATTTACAAAATGGTTCAAAAATAGATGACAAAGTAATCACACACAATGCAACTATGACTCGTGCATCAAAAAATTTAGAATAATTGTTGATCTCGATGAAAGTTTTGTTCAGTTTTTGGAACTTTTGGTGTGATTTCTAAGAGGCATCACTCTTATCAATTGGATCCATTGGAGTGGATGAATCAAACTGGCTCACTTCAAGCTGATAATTTTGAAGCATTGCACACAATTGGGTAAAAGAGGTAAATTCAAAAAATAATAACTTATCTCTAATGTGTTTTTGTAAATTAGAAATGAAAATAAGTTGCACATCCATGTCAGGCACATGATAAAAAATTTGAGCATGCAAATATTTGAATCTACCTATAAAATCAATCACTTTTTCCTTAACACCTTGCTTACAATAAATCCAATCAGTTAAAGAAATTTGAGGACCAATACTATTTTGAAATTGTTGAATAAAAGCATTAGAATTTTTTTGAAATGAGTCAATAAAATAAGGAGGCAAAGAACACAACCATTGTAAGGCCTTATCTCTAAATGTCTTAGTAAAACATTTAGTCATAAGTCTATGATCATGAGAGAAGTCACTACACAAGGTTTTAAATGTCTTAACATGAGTCAAGGGATCACCTTTTTAATTGTATGTCTCCAAGGTGGGAATTTTCATGTATTTAGAATAATAGCACAAATAATGTCATGAGATAATATCACAAGTAGGGATGTTGTATTTGGATTGGGTGATGGAATCAAGTTGTTTTAAGGATGTAACAGTACGACAAAGTTTGTTAATGGTTGGTTTGGTAGATATATTGGTATTGAACATGTGTGATAATGATGTGGAATATTATGGGAAATGGATGGAGGTGAGACATTATGGTATATAGGTATAGATGATGGTTGGAAAATATATGGAATATTCACAGGAGGAGGTATGTTAGGATTAGAAATTTTCTGCAAAGCTAACATGTGTACTATTGGCATTTTGATTAAATGTAGCCATGATAAATGGAGTATAGGTTGGCTCATTGGGTAATAGTGTTGGAATGGGAATATAATTCTCAACATTAGGATTGGAAAGATTAAGAATTTTAACACAACTTTTCATAAACTTGAGATTTTCATCAATAAGATGGGATATGCCATGTAATAAATCATCACCATGTTCATCATTTTGAGTCAAATTCCTTAATACTCCTACTAAATATATTGTCTCACTATTAAAATGTTCTTTATTTAACCATTGCTCAAATTTTTTGAAATTATGAGAAAAAAAATTTCACTTGGATAGGTTACACTCTTGTTAGTGATCCATCCTCTTCATGAGAAGAATGGGAAGAGATATTCTCAACAATATTTATAAATATGTCATTGGTAGGCATAGAGGTATCATCTGCAGTCCTATCAAAGACATTAGACGACTCAAGATCAACACCCTTAAAGGAACCCATAAGTCTACAACTTCTTCTCACTGGTATGTTATAGGTAGGACTCAAAGCTATGAAACTCACACACAAATAAAGACAAAATAGAAAATTCTAAACAATGCAAGTTACTAATAAATTGATCATTTAAACATTGAATGAAGGAATGAAAATACATTAAGTTTATACAAAATAATATCCACTATTAAAAATTTAATACATGTTTGCATATATAACCTAATCGATATAAATGTAATCATCCAAGCAAGAAACACTATATGACAAGGTTTTTAAATGCATAAAATGTAACATACAGATAAGATCTAGACACAAAATCAAAATGGAAATGTAAGGACATCGTGTTCACCAAAAAGTGATGAAAGGAAATGTGGTATGAGGGTCTTTCAGTAGGATGAAAGGCCAAACTAGGAAGCTCATGCCAAAAATGCTCCCACATATTTGAAGGAAAGATGATCCACTAGGCTCAAGGAGGCTAAAGCACTAAGAGGATGCAAGGATTTCTTTGCTAATGAGTTGAAAGTTGAATATGTAAAATTGAAAGTGAAGATAGCAAGATGTAGGGAAAAAATGAGATAAATTGTGTATACAGACATAATGCAGATTGTAAACTCATATCTTACAGCATATTTGGAAATCCAAAGAAAATACTAAACTATTATTCAAATTTTAGTTTGAAATGGTAGGAGAGTGATGACTTGGAGGGTACGTGGTGAACTAGCTTTCCAAAGGCCCTAAGAGGTTCCTAAGACCTGGAAATTTTTGATGAAATTTCAACCACCTGTAACCTCTTATCAGATTTGCATATAACTATTTACATAGCTTCACCACATGTCACTTGCACACAAAAAATGAGAAAAGTGTTGGGGAAAAGGGGTTTTCCTTGGTCAGACCCCTATTTAGGAATTAACCTTGAAATTGAATTTAAATTACATAAAAGGACAAGTGTAATGCTAATAGTAGAGGCTTGATAAGATATTGTACCTTCATAAGTGTTGAATTGCTCATGAAAATGCTTGCAATGTTGTCTTGACCTTTGATCTAGGATTGGAAGATCATGGATCTCTTCATAAATTCCTTGATCTAGTCTTTAATCCTTTTCTTCAATGCTTGATGCTTGGATATCAATGTGAATATATTGCCTTGATGTCTTGATTGAATTCCTTGCCCTTGAATTTTTTGATTTAATTCTTTGTTCCAAGAGCTTGATTGAATTATTGGATGTCAAAATGAGGGATGAAACATTTAAGTGGAATGAGGCATATCCCAAGGTATTGGGCGATCTATTTCACCTTGTGCCTTATGTGGCACCCAATTCTAGCTAATATGGGCTCAAAATTAAATCAACAGTTAATAGGGATACCCAAAATGTGCATGAAATCAAGGTTTAAATTTGAAATAAATACAAAAGGCTACCTATTTTGAATTAGGGCTTATGTATGCCAGAGGTGATAAATGATTGAAATAATTAAAAGGGGCACACCTGGAATTAAGGACCCTCATGGAAATTAAATTAATAGACGACAAATAGTTTAATATTTATAATTAGATGCATAGAAAAAAGGACAATTAATGCACGAAAGCCTTGGACACTAAAACAGGGCCTAACAAATGACTAAAATTATACTTCTTAGAATTTATGATGCTACAAAATGATTTAATGCTGAGTTCCAACACCATGCCACTAGGAATATTATCTAGAAGACGCTAAACACCCCAATACCTATTGTTTTTAACATTGGGGAGTGAAGTGATCTGTTGAGAAGCATTGTCTATATTCTGAAGGCATTTTTCTCATAATCAATAGGTTGCCTATAACATCTATTATCAATTTTTAATAGGATCTCAAAGGGGAATTTGTTGGATACATCCATTTCAATGCATATTCGAGCATAGGTGGAGTTCTACTAATCAATAGTTTCCTTAGAAGTGTGGTGATACTACCCTAAGCCATTCCAATGACCCATAAGTAGTTAAGTTCCCAAAATTATAAGGGAAGATAAGGTAACCACACCAAAAAAAGATAGAAGTGAAGACTTTTGTATGTAGATCAAAGGCTGGGAACCATTGTTTCATATACAAAAATTCACCTTGGAAGATCCAATGACCATTCTCCAACACCAACATCTTATCATTTTGGAACCAAATTCCAAGATGAAGAACCCTTTGGCACATGAATAAATCTAAATTTATCTCTCCATTTATATTCTTTCAATTTCTAAAAAGTCCATAAATGCAACTCATAAAGTTTAGGCCAAATATTTGTGAATCTACAAATTAGGGCATAGTCTTGTAAAAATTCCTCTTGATCTGATGCCAAATTGTCCAAGAAAACCTCAGGAGGTGTGCTTGAGGGGTGGATAGAAAGAGAAGGGAACTGTTGTAGAATACTTAGTATCCTGCTTAGGACCCCATACTCTTTCATCAATTTAAACTGCGTCTGTCACAACCTTTCATCTACCAACAAATATTGTAGAACCCACATTATGGGGTGAAAAACCAAAAGACCAACAACTAGATTGGAAAACACCTGTGAATTCAATTTGGACACCATTATGACTATTATGACCCAAACCAAAGGAGATATGAGGTCGAGGCATTCCAACACAACCATCATTTATCTTGTAGGGGCAACCTGCATCATGAAGTGGAGAAGAAGAGCAAATAGGAGTAGTGCGAAGCAAACATGAGCGTTTTTTGTAATTTAAAATGAATGATTAATTCTATTTTGGATAGAAAGTTGGTAATGTTTTAAAAAATTTGAAACAAATTTTAAAAACTAAATGAAAAGAAATTGTATTTAAATTTGTATTCCATAAATATTCTTTTTGTGACAAATATCAGTAGATGATTCATCAATTTATTAGTATATTAGAAATGATCAAGTTAATGTTCTTATGTCAATATATTATGTATTTATTATGTTGGTTTATCTTTGTGGCTTGTGTAAACATGAATCTTATTCATGGAATTGAACTCTACACATAGGAATCATCTCCACTAAATGAACATCAATAACTTGCTCGAGTTTATATTTGAATTCTACAATGTGAAAGTGATGTTTATAAACATCATTTAAGAGTTTGTGAGATTAGAAATAATCTCCTTAAGTTAAACCCTTATAATTGAGAAAATATTTTTTTGAAGATGATCAAAGACAACAAGAAAACATGATGTGATGTTAAAGATTTTGATTTGAGCTAATAATACCTCAGTTGATGCTTTATAATTATGATACTCTAGTGAAATAAAAAAATTATGGATCTTTTATAGTTTGAAATGAATTGGATTTTTTCTATAAATATAAATCCTTAATATACAATCCACAAAATCTAATGTTCAATTCAATAAGCAATGACAAGTTGGAGGGAGTCAACTTGGGCATAAAATTTAAATTTGAAATTGTAAGTACTGGGATCACTTTTATACACATAGAACTGACCTAGGTTGTTTATGCAACGACAAATTTGACCTAGTATTATAATGAATTGATGAATTAAATATTAAATCAATCTCTCATATTGTGTGTAGATGGAATAAAGGTAGAATTAGGTTATTTGTCAAATTGTATGGTATAATACATTAATTATGCATTAGTCTTTACATTGTAAACAACTCAATAAAAATGAGCCAAAAACAAAGGAGAAAAATTTAAGTTGCACATTTTTTATCATTTGAAAAAAAGGATAGCTCAAATTCAAGTGTATTTCTAATGAATTAATCCTAAATAAAATAGCATTAAAAGGGTATATGTACTACAGAAATCATGACTTTCAATGTCACACAAATTTCATCGTCTATATAACCATGTCATGAAGTTGCTTCCTATTTGATTCTAAAGAAGAAGCAAGGTGAATAGAAGTGTATAGTATTGTGAAAGCAAAGTCTTTTGCTAAATATTGATAGAGATCAAACATATCTTAAAAAAGAGAGTAAGAGATGTATTATTCTTAATATTAAAAAGTCTAAAGATGATTATAATAATCTCCTAAAAAAAAAGAACTCTTTAATTTCATGATAAAAAAGAGCATCTAAAACTAAAATAAACCTTAATTTAAATTATATTGAATAAATTTGACCCATTAAAAAATATTCTTAATTATAAAACCCCTAAAAATTACAATTTTAAAAAACACAATATTATATATCAAAGTATTAAAAAATAGTACACCTTAAAATTATATATTTGACATTTCATTTTCTATAATAATAAACGTTTAAGTAAACACTATTAAATATTTAAAAAATATTGTTAAATTTGTTAAATATTTTCTTTGAAACACTAATTTGACAATTTTCTTTGGTTTGACTTTAATATTAAATTATTTTTTTAATTATTAAATTATAAATATAAAAGATAAAGATAATGACCATATAATAAATGTGTGATTAAACAATTATACTATAATTTCAACCTTCTTTTTAATTACAATTGAAATTAAAATTAAAACTATTCTATATCTTTATGTGATGAAAAGAAGTCTATATCATAATTATATACATCAAATCTCTAACCATTATATATATATATATATATATATATATA
>MU226379.1:585545-625497 GCA_018584345.1 Thuja plicata | reverse complement strand
AAACCACTTGTTATAGATCAAGAAACATATGCTACTCCTAGAGCCCAAAACCCACTTGTACAGTCGACCCCAACCCATACAAATATCAAAATCCCGAGTTGAAAATGAGAAGTACCCCAACCCATACAATGTATATCATGAAAATGTCATCCCGGTCCCTGAGCCCACCAAAAACCCCAGAACCAAAACCAAAAAAAAAGTGAACCAACCGATCATAAAGAAGAGGAAGAGGCACCATCAGGGCGCCCCATGATGAAGCAGCCACAACAAAAGTACATGATCATCTGAAGAAGCTAGAAGAAAGTGCTCACCAAGTGAAGCAGCCTCAACATCCTCCACCAAAAGCGGGAGGTCATCCTCTTGATGTGAGATGACCACCTGCAGTGGTGGAACGGAAAGAATATCGTCTCCAACACACTTGTCCTAGTGTGTCATAATGGTACGAACAACCAGGTAGAAATCCAGTGCAGGTGCGGAAATGTATGGGTCTAATGTAGGCATGAGGAAAACATATTCCTCAGTGATATAAGCAAGTCCCCCATCCTGCAAAGAAAATATAACAGCAGAAAAAAAAAACATCTTTTATAGAGGATTAAGTCTTAAGAGTATGAAAATCAACTATTCTTGAAATAGGGAAATAACCTTTCTTCGATCTCTGATCCTGCAAAAATATATAAATAATATCATCCTCAAATAACTAATCACTGAGCAACCCTGAAAATGAAGTCCACATCCAATGATAAATGCATAGTAATAGTAAGAAAGAGTGAGGCCAAAGAGGTGATGAAAGCATCAAAATTTTGTTTTAGTCAATCAAGTCGGAGTAATTTCCTAACAACAACATCTATATGAGCATAGGACATATTGAAAACAACACCCAATTTATCCAAGGGATTCCAAGGAGGCTTGTTCAATTCCCACTGCCAACAAGGGAGAACAACATGATACTCGATACAAGTAGAAACAAAGACAATGATCCATGTGACGAACAACAAAGAAAGATACTCATGCAAGATTCTAATATACGAACAATATAGTGAATAAATAATTGAAACACACCACAATGTGGTGATAAATGCCACATAAGCAACAAATTAAAGGCATAAATGAAGGTGCTACGAGAATGGAGCCTACAATAGTGAACATAAATAATCCTAGCATTGAGAGCGACTAGTTCAAACAATGTTCTAGCCATCTAATTCTCAAACCATCTCTTAGTAGCCCCACCTGGGCTCATCCCCTATAGTGAACATAAAGCATTACACTGTACATCCACCATAGAAAATCAGCCCAGGTTTGTAATCATGGTAAAGTTCAATCAAAGTGTCACTTAATCTCTTATAGATAACATACTAGGTGGCGGGGGATTGTTACATCTTGGATGTCATCAAGGGGAGAAGAGAGGATCCATCCATCTCCAAAATGAATCATTACCATCAATAGCTAGGTTATCCAAGAAATCATCAATGACATTAATTTCCCTATAACAGTGTTTGACCTCATACTGAGAAAAGGGTTGCAATAAATTGAGAAATTTGTCCAAACGATACTGCAAGGACCAACAATTGATTTTTTTATTAATCAAAGAATAAAAGATAACCATGGAATCCCCCTCTATAATGAGATCTTTGATGTTAAGAGATACTACAGTAGAGAGACCTAAAATTAGTGCCTCCATCTCAACAACATTATTAGTGCCAGGTGGGAGCTTTTTACATAATGCCTTAATAATATGACCACTAGAACATCTTAGCATAACCCCAACTCCATAACTTTCGGGGTTTCCCATAGAAGCCCCTTCAAAATTTAGCTTGCAAAACCCAAGGGGTGGTGACAGCCAAACTGCCATTGCTCTTCGAGTAGCTTTATGTAGATCAATTTGAGCACCGCCTGGAGGAAGGGGTTGTAAGAGCAGCCATGTGTTGTAAATAAAGCTATCATATTTAGAAAAGGATCATAATTTTTTTTATCTTTTAAACAAGAAATAATTGACCACCTCGGATATCGACCTCTCTATCTTTTCCAAGAAATCAAATAATGATGAAAAATGCTTACGAAAGATCCTCTCATTCCTTTCTAGCCAAATATTCCAAATCAAATTCAAGGGAAAGATATCCAAAAGAGGGGGAAATGCAGAGGATTTGAACATATTAGGCCAAGATTTGAAGTGATACAATAAATTTGGGCCTACATCTGCACTCCATCCAAGATTTCCAAAAAGCCAATACCAACAATCTAATGCAAAAGGGCAGTGTAGAAATAGTGATCCGCAGATTCGATAAAATAACGACAAAATGAACATGGAAATACAGCTATGATTCCAACCTATAGAGTCTCATCCCAGTAAGGACCTTAACTTGAATAGCCATCCAAACAAAAGCACTTGCTTTAGGGAGACAAGAAACTCCCCAAAGTAATCTGGAAGGCCAATGATCCACTGAATTGGAAGGGAAAACAATGTATATCCCAATTTAATAGTATATTGGCTAGAAGGCGACTTTGTCCAAATAAATTCATCATCTTTATATGTGAGGATAACCACCCTCTTAGAAAATTCAGCACATAGTGCAGCTTTCAAATGTAAGGGGGCAGGGAAGGAATAAAATTCCTTCCATTGAGTCCCACAAGAAGTGACATAATTATCAATAGCCAAATAATTACATACATGAATCCCCAAAGAGGATTTGATCAAAGTATCTAAAGGGGCCCAATCCCTAATCTGAGATAGAGGGGGAAGTCATTCCATGAATCTTCCCAGAAGCGGGCCTTGGCCCTATTATGCACCAACCGAGAAAGGTGAGGAATAAACCAATGCCTTCCCATGAGTGGCTAGTCATGCCTTTTGGGTTGTCTCATGCCCCAAGCACTTTTATGAGACTAATGAATGAAGTGTTGAAAGAATTCATAGGTAAATGGGTTGTGGTGTATCTAGATGATATCTTAGTGTTTAGTGAAACAAAGGAGGATCACCTTAAGCATCTACAGATGGTAATACAAAGGTTACATGAAGAGAAGTTGACAATCAAAGTTTGGAAAAGAGTGAGTCCATGAAACAAGAGTTGGTATATCTAGGTTTCGTTATCTCAAAAGGGAATTTGAAGACAAACACAAGCAAGGTGGAAGAAATCATGAATTGGCCAACACCTTAGTCTGCTATAGAGGTAAGGAGCTTTCATGGTTTAGCACAATTCTATAGGAAATTCATCAGATAATTTAGTGAAAAATGTCTACCTGTCTTAGATACCATCAAGGGAGGCATAAAGACCAAATTTCATTGGAATGAGCATGTTGAAAGAGGTTTTGAGACTTTGAAGAAGAGGATAGCCACCCAACCTATATTGATACTTCGTAGTTTTGAGAAATTGTTACTGTTGAATGTGATGCCAGTCATACTGCCATAGGAGTAGTCCTAAGTCAGGAGGGAAAGCCAGTGGCTTTTCATAGTGAAAAACTCAGTGATACAAAGAAGTACTCCTCATATGATTTGCAGTTACATGCATTAGTAAGACATTGAGGAAGTGGAGGCATTACCTCCTTCCTAAAGAATTTGTATTCTACACTAACAATCAGGCTGAGCTTCCTAAATTCATAGGATAAGCTAAGTCACAAGCATATGAAGTGGATGGAGTATATCCAAGCCTACACCTTCAGTATCAAGCACAAGAAGGGACTCCAAAATAAGGTGGTAGATGCATTGAGAAAAAGATTTCTCACAGCTCAAGAAATCCAGTTGAGGAGTATTGGCATATATAGTTTCAAAGAATTGTATCCAGAAGATGAGGACTTCTCAGCGCCTTACAATGTGTGTAAGGATTTCCAAAATAATTTTCATGGTGAGTACTCTGATTTTACTCTTCAAGAAGGTCTTTTGTTTAAGGGAGGGAAACTTTGTGTGCCTAGAGGTTCAATGAGAGAGAACCTAGTGCAAGAAAAACATAATGGCTCACTTAGTGGACATTTTAGTGTTCATAAGACCTTAGAACTGGATAAAAGGTACTATTATTGGCCAATGATGAATAGAGATATCCAGAGGTATGCAGAGTCTATCAAAAAGCTAAGGGGACCTCATCCAATGCAAGGTTGTATCAACCCCTTCCAATTCCAACTAGACCTTGGGAGTGTCTCAGTATGGACTTTGCGATTGGACTTCCCAAGAAAAAATAGGGATTGGACAATATCTATGATTGTGGATAGATTCAGTAAGATGGCCCATTTTGTGCCATGTAAGACCACCCATGATGCATGCCTTATAGAAAATTTGTTCTTTAGGGAAGCAGTCAGAATCCATGTGTTTACCTTTAAGCATTGTATCAGACAAGGACTCTAAGTTTATGAGTCATTTCTAGAAGACCTTATGGAAAAAGCTTGGAACAAATCTTTCTTTTAGCTCTGATTATCATCCACAAATGGATGGGGAGACTGAGGTGGTTAATATAAGCTTAGGAAACCTCTTAAGGTGTCTCACGAAAGAGTATGGACATACATGGGATCAGTTACTTGCTCAAGAAGAGTTTTCTTATAATGACACCATAAATAGATCCACATGGAAGAGCCCCTTTGAAGTAGTCTATGGAATCCATCCTTGAGGGATATGTGAGCTAAGAGAGCTTGGAAAAAATGTAGAGAAAAGTGGTTATGCATAGGAATTTTCTCAGTCCATGAAGGAGGTCCATGACACAGTAAACAAAGCACTAGTGGAGAGTACTACTCACACTAAGCATAAGATGGATGAAAGGAAAAGAGATGTTCAATTCCAGGTTGGAGACATGGTAATGGTACACTTAAACAAAGCAAGGTTACAAAAAGGTGTCCCCAATAAGCTTTAGATGACAAAAATAGGCCCTTGTGTCATTCTAGCAAAGTATGGACCTAATGCTTACAAAGTTGAAATGCCTGCAGACATAGGACTTTCTCCAGCCTTTAATTTCATAGATATGGTGTCCTACAAAGGACCAGTTCCAGAAGAAGACCATAGTCATTCAGAAGATGTAGAGGAGATAAAGGCATTGTAACTTCTAGTCACACCAAAGCCCAAAGTAGAGAAGATTTTAAGCTCCAGGGTTGCTAAGAAGACAAGAACTAAAATATACACGGAGCACCTAGTAAAGTGGAAAGGCAAAGAATATTCAGAGGCTACATGGGTGTTGGAAACATAGTTTTAGAAGTTAGGCATATATCCTAACATGATTCCCACCAATGAAAGTTGATTTGTTTTTGTCTAGGGGAGAATGGTGCATGAGCACCTAGGGTTAAAAAACATTCTTTTGTTGTGTTGTGTTGTGTTGTGTTGTGTTTCATTTGAGTTGGTTAAGAGGTTTAGGGAAGTTTAGGGTGATTTTGAAGTGGTATAGGAATGTTAAGTTTGTTTTTTAGAAGCTTTTTTTATCCGTTTACCCTTTGTAACGTCTTAGAGGACAATTTGGGTCAAAATGTGGATTGGGAATTCTAGATGCTTTGGAGGTCATTTTGAGTTCATTTTGAGTTTTAGTTTTTGATTTTAGACCTTTGTAATCCATCCATGGGAGTCAAAAATTGAAAAAGAAAAAATTGCAAAAAAAAATGAAAAGTTGCTTAAAGCAACCATTGCAACTTTTGAAAATTGCTTGACAACTTTGCAAGAAAAGTTACTTTTGCCCAAAAGGAAGTTACTAATCGGTTGGAGCGGTTGATTTGAGCGGAGGGGGACTATTTAAGAACTTCCATGGCAATATTTTAGGGTTGGATGCCATTTTGGTTAGATTTTCACTCATTGTAAGGTTGCAGATTTACACTATAACAACATTTGAGAGCATTTCAATTGAATAGCCTTTTACAGTCTAAAAATTTAGTATATAAGACACATCAATTTAGCCCATCATATGATCAATAAATAATTTTTACAATTTATTAACTTTAAAAAGTACATTTAGACTATTAAAAATATGAATTTTTTTACAGAACAAGAAATATACATAATTTTAATTGGAGATAAATTTTCCAAATCACAATTAAAACATCAAATTCAAAATCATTGCAATAATACTAACTGAAACAAGTATGAATAAAATATTTTAAAAAAATATCAAAAAAATATTTTTAAATATATATTATTATATTATATCACTTAAAAACTACATAAAACCACATACATCTTCAAAGTTCAAACCATTAAAAATATAGTAGACACAACTCATAAATCCTCAAAAAGAGGATCTAAAACCTCCTACTGAAACAAAAATTTTGATCATTAAAATAAATTAAAAACTAACATGGAGAACATTATCTCCATTGACAACAAACATAGGAAATGTGGGTAATGCATAAATTAAGCCAAATATTGTCAAAAATAAAAATATGTGTCACTTCACTATAAGTGGGTTCCGTCTACATTTTTAAGGGGAATAAAGCATATAATGTAGCCAACAAGAAGGATTTACGACATAAGATGAAAAAGTTATTAATGTGGCATGTGAAGACATTATTTAAATTTTTTGGTCATACAACTTAGGTAAAGACAAATATAGTTTTGTGTTGACAAGAAAAGTAGGGAATCTATCAAATCACTTTATTGACAATAAGTTAATTGTCTATTATTATGTAATTTTTCCTTTGAAGCCACAACTTAATCTATCATGGAATGTGGACTAAGAACCAAATGCTAGAAACAATTGGTGAAGTCTGTTGAACTATGTGCAAAAACAATGGGGAAAAGATTGCAACTTCATTTAATTGGTAGCAAATTTAGGCAAAGGTTGACTTCTTTTCATATTACAGGTAGAAGATTTTAGTCTAAATCAGAATGTTGACAATGAGATTGAGTCGGTTAGAAAAGTATAATTGTGTGATTGATATTGGGTCTTTATTGTATGATAGGTTGATTCAAATTTTTTTTGGTTGATAGGAGTTGTGTAGTATTATTACTTGTTTATTTTATGAGGGACAAAGAAAAGGGTGGAATTTTCTAGTGTAGGAGCACCTTGGATCAAATGAAGTCTATTAATGTTTTGTAATGATTTTGTATTAAATTTGTGTCTTGATGATATTTAATGATGTAATAAGGTCCTATAGACCATTTCCAATCATTTCAAGTTATATTGTAAGGCCTTTGTGTTTTAATTGTCACTCATAGACCTATTATGTCCTGAGTTGGTCAAGGTTGGTCAAACCCTCCAAATGTATCCAAATGGAGTCGTAATGATGTAATTTGTGTCTTAGAGTCATTTTTAGCATGTTTGCAAAGTTTTAGGTGGGTTCAAAGTCATTTGTCAAAATGTTGTTAAACTTAAAAAAAATTGCGTAGCAACTTTTGCAACCATTGTGCAAGAAATGCAAAACGAGGGGAAAATGTAGTGCCTCCCATGGTTGCATTTTGTTCCATGTTTATTTTTATCTGAGATACTTTGATAATGTTATTTTGGTTATCAACATGATGAGATGCTTTCAATGACAGTCCCTTATTTTGGTTTCCAGTATTTTAGATGTGGTAGATGGTTAGTTATGTCATTGTTTGGAGTTTTGTTCATATCTGCATGACGATGCTAGAGATGTGGCATGATGCCTTATGATGATACCTCGTTTATTTTTCTTTAAGAAACAATGGATTATTATGTTGATGATTATATCTGAATTCACCATAGTACTGTGCCTTATATATTCATGTTATCATGATGGTTTATTTAATGTTTATATTTAAATGCCTAAATGTAATGCAATGGTTATTTAAATGAATTAACGTTCTCTATTCACTCATGCAATATATATATATACAAAGTGAGATGAAGTCGTAGTTACCCCCTTTGTGAGGTCCAGGCAATGATGTTGTCTTCTTCCTTGTTTGATTATTACATGTTGTGCATTAGCTATTTTTATTATGAGTAGGTACACTTGATGTTTGCATGTTTATTGAACAGGTACCAGGTACATTCAACCAGAGTTTTAGGAGTTGAGTGTGTACCTATATCCCCAGTAGTGGCACAAGAGATAGTACTATTGACCGTTCATGTTGAGCCAATGTCGTCCCTGTATGGACGATGTATCCGTGAGTAGTATATTATTCCCTCTGGTACATGGTAAATCTAGATTTATTATGCATTTATGATAGACCAGTTAATGTTTGTGCATTTAGAAGTTGTCGCGGATGAGATTTAATTAAATGTTGATTTTTAATGCTTTGGGGGATTTTCAGATTAATTTTATTTACTGGCTATTTGGCAATAGTTGGATTCCTATTATCAGGAAATGATTTTATTATGTTGGGGCGAAAGGTCAGTAGGTTATTTTAATTATTTAAATAACCCATTTTAAAAGTCGGTTTTAAAAAAAAGTGCTTTATATGTTGAAAGTGAGATCTTTTTACTCACTTCTCCCTATTTGGTTTTTATAAAATTTGGAATTTTGCTCCAACTTATGGGGAGAAATTTGTTCTTTTATTCATTGTTTCTGATTGGGTCGTCAGATATTTGTGGGTAGCAACTCATTAGAATCATGTCGCAAATACCTTCATTCCCGTGGATTGACTTTTGGATTCAACAAGGAAATTTATTTATTCCTCGTCTTTTCAGGTTTCTCCTCTGGCTAAGAGGTCTCGGGCCTCTATTATTTTAATCATTTCTTGATTGTTTGAATTGCTTCTTGTTTTATTTTGCCTCGTGGGCTGAGAGTTAGTACTCCCCCACTTTCTTGTAGCTTTTAGATGCCTGGTTGACTCATTACAGGGAACTGTGGTTTTCATTATTGGTTTTATTACCGTTATGTTGGTCATCTTTCTATGTTTATCCGGAACTAAAATTTTATTGGTTTGGTGTGTTGTTGGGTGCCTTAGGGAAAATGGGTTTTTGTTTTGTAGCTTTTTGAGAAGTTTGAATCCTGGAAAATTTTAGGGTCACCTCGTTTTGTGTGCCACCTAGTTTTACTGTTTATTTTGTTCGGTTTAACCCGAATATTTAGGTGTGCTATCCTCCAAGTTTCCAACCATTGTATGGTTTTACATTGTTGAGTTTAGATTCGTGAGTGAATCTGTACTCCTAGCCAAGTGTCCAGTTGAATGTGTCATGAGCACTTGTAATTGTCTTTCCATTTTGTGGAATTGTTCTCCATGCTTGATTTGATTGCATTGGAATCCGTTGTTGGTTATATTTCAAGTTTTTTGAATCTTGCTATTAAATTTTTGGGTTCCCAGTGTTATTCTTGCCTAAAATGTCAAAACCTGTCCAAAATGCTATCGATTTTTTTGCAAATATTGATCTCTGAGCCATAAAATCAGTAAGAGATATGAAAAACCCTAGGTCCTAGGTCATTTTTCATTCATGTCGAGAAAAAACCCTAGTTCTTTATAGCCGACTTCTAATTTGTAGTTACCTTTTTTATGGAACTTAAGTCTTTTAAAGTCATGTGCCTTTTACATATTATAAGCTAGTCACTTAATCTCCTAACCATGTCCGAATATTCCTTTCTATTTTGAGACTCAGCGCAATGCTTTGGTTGCGTTATCTTGTAAGAAAAAGAATATGCTTTAAGGGATTAAGAGATTAAACACAGGTCATTGATTTAGATTCAGATCCTATGGTTTGCGCAAAGTCTCCAAAGAAACCCTTGGGGTAAGAATTTATCTTGTGACTTTGAATTTCTTTAGTCACAAAGTCTCGAAGAAAAATCAAGGTTAAAACATGGTTATAATTTTCATTCAGTCGCGTGATCCAGAAAGAACCAAGAGTTAGGTTAAATCTTAAGAGATTCAACGACAAATGTAGATGCTAAGAAGATCCTGTGGTTGGCATTTAATTGTGAGATGAAAGTGCAGATTAGTAAAAGTTCCTGAGATTTAATGTTGACCATTAGATTAAGAATGAATCAAGGGCAAGCGCGTGATCTCAAAAGAATTACATAAAGATTGAGAGATTTAACGTTGGCTGTTGATGAAAGAAAGATCAGAGGGCTAGCGTTTAATCTCTAACTAAACTCTGAGTTACATGAAACTTTCAGCGACTAAGAGATTCACTCAGTCGCCAAGTCTCAAGACAAACTATGATTAAACAAAGCTCGGTCAAGTTTGATGTAAATGAATATGAACCGCAGATTAAGTGCAAATCTTGTGGCTGATGTTAAATTTCTGAGAGAAGTCAAAAGTCGAAGATTATTTAGTGACTCAGAGATAATGATTCAGATGCTGACATGTGTCCAAGTTATTTTAGATCCTGTGGCATGCGTGAAGTTTGAAGGTAAACCTATGGTTAAGAAATTCATTTTGCGACTTTGATTTTCATTCAGTCACATAGTCTCAGAACCAACTAAAGTTAAAGTTAAAACTTATGAGATTTCACGCAAATTGTTAGATTAAAAGGTGATCAATAGTAGTCGTGCAATCTCCAAATAGATTCAGTTAATATAAAAGGATTAAGAGACTTAATGTTAGCTGTTGATGAGATTTAGATCGAATGGTTTGTGTGAAATCTCTGAGCTAACTCATGGTAAAGCATAGCCTTCAACGACTTCAAATCTCATTCAGTCGCGTAATCTCTAGAGAAGCAAGTTTAAGTTGTGCTAGAGAGTTGGGTTTAAAAGGAAGGATCTCAACCGTGGATAGGTTTCAGATGGAGCGGTGCGCATTTAATCTCAAGATGAAACCAGATTTAAGGCTAACTCTCAGCGACAAGGAGATAGAACAGTCGTTTGGTTGCCAAGAGAACTGGATTAAGAGTAAGGTAAAGTTATAAGGGTTTTGTCTCGCACCATGATGTACAGTAGCTAGCCAATTAAAACAAAAGGATTGTGACAAGATGTATGAAGCCTACTGAGCTGTAATAATGTGAGCCAATCATATCAAGCATAAAGCTTATTTCGCATATAATAAGGTTTTATTTAAACTGACAAAAGCACTCATGATTATCCCAATTGGCCTTTTTCAAAATTGATCACCTGTCAACCTCAGATGCCATGACTGAGAAAAATTGATATCAAAGCATGCAGAGTAATGGAAGAAGTGACTGAATAATCATTTCAT
Organism: Thuja plicata; assembly: GCA_018584345.1. Taxonomy (NCBI): domain Eukaryota; kingdom Viridiplantae; phylum Streptophyta; class Pinopsida; order Cupressales; family Cupressaceae; genus Thuja; species Thuja plicata. The sequence continues at coordinate 614,519 of MU226379.1, read as the reverse complement.
GATATCGAATAGACTGGTGCATTGATTTCTCAGGAATAAATAAGCATTGTCGTTGCTCATTCTAGTTTATCAAGATTTCAGAATACAAAGCTAAAGATTACATGAGTGTTAGTGCTTTCAGAAGAACAAAATTGTTTGGGTTTCAGTGTGAAGAAACAAGAATTTGTGTTTAAGATCAGCATTTTTCAGTTAAGAGAAAAAAATATGAGTCGAGCAGCAAGTGTAGCTTCAACCAGTGGGAAGAGTGGAGACGCCGAAAAGGATTAGAAAGGAAAAATAAATTACTCTGATGAATTTTTGGCTCTGCTACCAGGAACTAATCAGGGGAAAAATGTAAATGATGAATTCCTTGTTGATGATATGTCATATTGTAGAGATGCTAAGACTCCTGATGTTTCTGGATATCATCTTTCCAATTACTTTCATAAAAATAGTGATGGCGATGTTCCCATTTCAAACCCATGAACATTAGGTTTAGCTAAATTGATAGTACCAAACGTCTTTGTAGATGTAGATTTGTTGTTTGAATTTGACAATAGATATGATACCATCTCTAAGACTATCAAGAAGAATGATGGAATAGCCCTAGTTACTCTAGATTGGGCATCTTTCATGAAATCTTTCAACCTTTACAACCCCTGCACCACAGAGATAGACCTAAAAGCATTAGAAGCTAGGTATGTTAGGGAAGCTGCCATTGTGGATAAGTTGATTCAAGGTCATGTGCCCAAAAATACCAAAAATTACATAGCGGCCATACCAAATTCCACTACACCCTATTTCTACAAGGATTTAGCTTTTTATATGAGATATATTTCCTATGGATTGTGTAGAGTTTTAGGAGTGGATGGGGGTAGAGAAAGGGTGTCTTCAGATATTCTGATGATTGTTTTGGATCTTCAGAGTCCACATGTTAGCACAAATTATGATTATATCCAATATGTTATTGACCAAATGCATCAAGGGTTCATAGACATTCATCAAAAAGAGTCGAGCCCTAAATTCTTGCAATATTTTCTTTTGATGCATTTGATTTTGTTTTACAATTTCAATATCATGGACCTGCAAAATTTGAGACCTAGGAGATTCTTTCAAGGCCAATCGAACCCTATACAACTCTAGTTGAAGGTTTGGAATTACACATCAAGGGAAAATGAATTTTGTGCATTCTAGAATTGGATGGTGTATCCAATTAAAATTTGTTTAGGAGTAGATATGAAAAGATTACCAATCAAGGTATTGCAGCTTCTTAGGCCTTGTAAATTTGTGGATAAGTGGATGGGAGACCATAACTGAGGAGATTTGTACTATGAGAAATATTTTACTTTAATAAGGGTTTATGGTTGCTCCCAACCACCACATGTACTTCCATATCATGTGCCACCAAGGATAGATGTTATGGAGTTCATATGGCAATTGATGTTGACTGATAAGGAGCATTTGATTCCACGTAGAAAAGGTACCTTTACACACCGATAGTTTAAAGTTTATAACTTCACAATTGGCAAGAGGGCATTGGACTCAGTAAATAGATGGTTGGGTTATTTCAGAATGAATGTAGCCTTGTACAGGTATGTTGACACAGAGGGTTTCATTAAAAGTGCAAAGAAACTCTTGACACCAACCATTCCAAATACCAAAGAGCATGAAATTGCAAGAAGGGCAGAGAAGTTCCAAGAGCTAATGGATCTGGCACAACAAATCAAGAGGAAAGGGATCCATTTTGAGGGTTACTTCCCAGAAGTGCCTTAGTTGCAAAGACATGATAAGATGATGGAATCTTATAACACATTGTACAACTAGCTTGAGGAGTTAATAGAAGATAAGGAAAGAGGCCATAAGAGGCACTCTTCTTCAGAATATGAAGAAGATAGTGATCGAGGATATTCAGTTCCTAGCCCTCCTTCCATGGATCAGCCACATACCACAAAGGAGAACATAATAGCAGACCTTACAAAGGTACCTGATATTGAGATAAATGATGAACCCCCAATGAAGAAACATAAAGTACAATTAGGGGAGCATTCTTATGCTAGGACATATGAAAGGAAGAAAGATAAAGTGAGTGCCTTGGTCACTGGTAACAGAGCATATGACCATCATCTCAGGAAGATAATAAGGGAAGGAAAGAGGAAAAGAGAAGATGTAGAAGAAGAAGTTGAAATACATCTTTTACTGTGTCAGGATGAGAGAGCTTGAGCATGAATTTTTTTTGAGTGATGATGATTTCATTAAAACAGAGGAGTTTAAAATCTTTTTGATCTAGAAGAAGCATCAAAATGTGGATAATAGTTGCAGTTAACAGAGGGTAACCAAGTGCCAAATAAAGCCTTGCAAACTTTGCAGGCTTATGATCCCAAAGTAGAAAAGATGACACCTAAGGAAGCTAGACAGTTGGTTAAGTCTATTGGGATGTTACTTGTGTCTGGATGGGATCTTGCATCAGCATTTATCATTGACCAGATAAGAAGACAACCCGATATAAAATTATCTTCAGAAACACAGGTGGGAGAAATGATAAGGGGATGTGGATATAATCCACAATCCCAAACTTTAGCCATGTGGGCTCTGGCTCCCAAGACACAGAATCCATCACTAATCAATGTACAAGAAACAATTGATGGGGATAAGATCATATGGTATATCTATAATACTAGAGATTTGGAAATATCACAAGCCCTTACTCATTTTGCTCGTCTGAATAAAGCTAAGGCTTAATAGATGTCAAAGAGGTATCAAAAATTGTTTAATGAATCAAGTGTTGTAGTAAAGGATAGAGAACTATGCTTGATTAAGATCAATGCATTAGAGAAAGCTGGTGGCAGAATTAAATCAGAAATTACAAGAAATCCCTGAGACTATTCCTGCTTCACCTAAGCAAGTTGTGAATGCACCAGTACAAACTGAGGATACAGGGGATATTTCAAAGGAAATGGAGCAAAAGGAAAAAGATCATAATAAAGTGGCTTTGGAAGCCTTGTGCAATATCTTGCAACATAGGATCAATGTCCTAAAAGATAGAGTTGATTTAGTATACAGTGCTTACAACAAGTTTCCTGGCCTGGGAATAGAGGTAAATAATTATGTTTCAATTTTAACACCTTATTTTGGAACTTAGTCGGTAAGGACAACTTTGTTTGAAAGGTTAGCAGCCCTACATCCACATAGAGAATATCTCCCTGAGATTGTGTGTCAAGTGGGTGAGAAAATTGAGCAGATTGGGGTTACCTTGTATTTCTTTAAGGGCAAGGAAAATCAGATTGAGGCTAGGGTCAACATGTTCGGCTTAGGATATAATAAATGTATTCCTCCAATAAAGGGAGAAGATGGTGAGATTAAGGCAGTAGAAGTGTGGAGAGGTAAATTTGATACCTTACTGCCTAATAAAGAGGAATTTATATCAGATAGTGGTGAATTAGATATGTAAAGGTTTAATAAGATCTTAGATGTGGCCTTCAAAGCCGAGACAGACTTTAATAAGTTTGTTACAGATGTCAAGATCATCTTAGATGCCAGATGGGAAAGAAAAAAGGCACAATTACAAAGCATTCAGAGCTTTAATTGGCCTACAGAGGTAGAGGTTGCAGCATGGGATGTTCTCACCAAGCCCAAGAAAAAGAAGCCTGCAATAGTTGACTTAGATATGCTAGACGAGGAGTGAAGAGACACCTGACACCTGATCTATGAGCACAGGGAGGATAATTATTAAAAAGACTAGTGTAAGTTAGCCTGAAATGGCGGTCACTAGGTCTTGTAGTAATTACATGAGGTTGTCCAGAATATTTACAGACAAAGGTGCCAGCTATCAAATATTTGAAGATCAAATCTGATTGTCTTCTTGTTTTGTATATTCACCGCTTGATGGTCTAATTGTATTTTTGTCTTTTAGTATCTTTTAGGGTTAGGTCTATCCATTCAAAGCTTGTTGCATCCTTAATATTTAAGGATTCCAAGATGGCTAAGACTCTATAAATAGTAAGATGTAACATAATGTAAGGATGGTGAAATATATTACTGTGAGGCAGACTTCTCATTTTTCTGATTTTTTAAGCCTTTAGTCTTTTAATATATTGAAGCAGCATCATATTAATAAAATATAGTGCAGTTTCCTATTCCATATCATTTTTATCTCTTTGTATTTTTGTTTATGCTCTTGTATGTTTAATTTGTAAGGCATCTTGAACATACTAGTTATAAGGTAACTGTGATATTGCTTATGAGTTTCTTTCAAGGAGAGATTAAGTCTTATGAGTAATTTCAGAGGGATAAACAGTAGTGTGAGGATTTGATAACAGGGTGTGGGAATAAAAAGGTATTTTGTAAGGCATTCTATCTAAATTGTATGTTGTAATTCCATTAATTAGTTTGTTGTGGATTTACATCTCATTTTACTCTTTGCCCAAGAATAAGGCACTGGTCTAGGGTTTGATTAACAGTTATTCATCATCAACATCAAGATAAACAATCATTTACTTTATTTTCATAAAGAATTTATAAGTATAAAAGGTTGTATTAAGTAATACAATTTAGTCTGTTGATTCCTTAAAGAGAGAATCAAAAGGTTAGCCTTCCTGAGTCAAAACTCTAAAAATAATAAGGATGAAAATCCTTATCTCAATGTTATTTTCTATTGTTATAATTATAGTTTGGCTTGTTAAGCTTTGTATCAAGTTGATTACAGCCATTTGTAGGGTGTTTTGTCAGTTAAAACACTAAAAGACAATTAGCAAATCAGATTGTGATCTCTAAACCACTATTAAAGTTACTAAGAAGAAGTAATCTAGTAAAGGTGCACCCGCCTGAGTCTGTGGAGATCAAAGTGTAGAAGGATCATATCCTTGTTAATTAGCCTTTTCCCTATATGAATCAAGAATTGGGAATCTGAGAGTCAAGCTTGATAAGCTATATTGTGATTCTAGATGAAAAAGTGCTAACATGCATGATGATGGTGTTTGAGACCACATCACAAGATTTAGTGTGCCATGACGGGATAACATTGGGACTCGTGCTCTTGGTTGAGGCCGATTGAGCTATGTGCCTACTTTCTTTACCTCCCTCTTTGATTGAGCTTTGGAGTCTTTTTCTGTATCATTGTGTTTTGACCGGTAGGTGTGGAGTAGTAGGATGGAGTGGCTCACCAAGGTAGGTTGGGACACAAAGTGCTCCTAGGGTATCCCTTGGTTGATTTATTTTAATAAGCGATAACCTTAAAATGAATGGGGAAAAACATAATAATAATAAGAATAATAAGATCAATATTTTATCCATCGGTCGTCTATTTGAGAGACGTGAGCTGATATAGATGTGAACGATTTGCGGGTGTTGATCCGACATAGCATCAATTATCTATTTGAGAAATGTGTGCCGAGATAATAGAGTTTCCTTGTTGTGATAAGGATTGCTCAATTCTACATGGGCTTGTACGAGCCGTGTGATGCCACTTCATTCTTGAGTGTCAACATTGTACCCTATCTAGATTGAGTAGTGACCTTGACCTACTTGTATTGCATCCCTACTTTGGATCTCTGTATTGTTCCTTGATTTTATGCATCTTCTTGGTGCGAGTGTATCCCTTTTGGTGTGAATGCTTATCTTGGTTGTGGTCAGGATTACTATCTCCACGATCATGGTGGGGTGGGCCTTAGGGTTCCACATGGTAGGATGGAGTTGCACTTTACCACTGTTGGGGACCGATGTAAAGATGGTGGAAAAATTTCAGTGATGTAGATTTCAAGCATGATGTGCTCTTTTCTATCCTTTCTTTTCATTTATGTATTTCATGTTTATACTTGGTGTTCTAGTTTTAGCACATTATGTTCATGCTTTCCTTATGATGTACATTGATGCAATTGAGTGTCCATATCCTCGATATGTATTTATCCAGTACTCCCCGGTGTGGAGTTAGCTTTTATTTCATGTCGTACATTGGTGTCGGCAAGCCTATCCATTCTTTGGATTGAGGAAACTGTTTGTTACAAGTGTTGGCAACACGGTCACCTGCTTTTGGATTGCACTTGATTCAAGTGGATGGGATTAAAAATGTTGGTGTCCTAAGATGGTTTTAGGTCCATCTTATCGTAGAGATCTTCGTGACCTTTCTGAGGCATTTTGAAAGGAGTCAATCAGACTCCAGATGCAAAAGTTATGGCTTCCGGAATAAAGTCTATACAAAACCAAGTGTAGAGTTGTTGGAGTTCTTATATGTTGCCATACAACCCAGGATTGCTTGTAGTACGAGACCTATTCTTTACTCATATGAGACCCTGCTCCCCACTTTTTCTATTGTATGATTCATGGATATTTATCGTACAACACTTGATCTTTGTTTGTACGAGTAACTGATGGAGTTACTCCTATCATGGACAAAGGGCACTTTTGTCCTCACCAGAAGATACAAATTAGATTTTTGGTTAAAATTTTGGGAGACACATCTTTCCAATTTGGAACAGATCGAATATCGATCGTCCTTGGGGTTGATTGATGCAATTCTTGTTGCTAAGTATTTCTACTTGGTAATTGAATCTTGTTCATAGTAAAGGCTTGGGAATCTTTGAAAGTATTGAAAGACTTCGGCTTGTGTTAGTGAACATGTGAGGCACCACGTTCCATGAGTTTCTTGCATGTTTTGATGTTTATCCTTTGCACTTGGTTACTCTATTATTCTTGATATGTAACAAGCTTTTAGAAAAACATTTATCAGTGCATATTTTATCCTTGTGTTCCAAGGATTCCCAGGCGGGGCAATACAGAAATAATGGGCAAGTAGTTTGAAAATAAATTATAAATGTTTGGGAAGGTAGAAAACCTCTTTAAATACCTCTATATACCGATCCATAATCAGATTCTAAGATGGATTGAAGTTTTGATGGAAACTTAATAAGAAGCATTCTGATTTTCCTATGTTTTTCTCTGATTTTCTGCCTGGTATGAATAAATATTGTAGTTTACAAGAAAAAAAGTTATATGGATTATATAGGAAAGAATTATGTTTCATTTCCTTTTGGTTTCACAGATTTTCATTAAGTTTTGAGCAAGTTATACCATTTTTAGTGACTCTAGGTCTAAATTTTTGGGTTTTTTTTTCCTGCAAACTCGTTGTTCTCTTGTTTAGTACAGCCATGTATGGCCTGGTTGTGGCCCAAAACCATTTTGGAAATAATATTTGGTGAATCTACTTCATTTCAGTTTAAGTTTCATAAATTTTCATGAAGAAATGAGTGAGTTATTGTATTTTTTGTATAAATTGTCTAAAACCCTCAATGAGGATAACCGATGAACTTTGAAATTCTATATATTTTGTTTCCACCATTAAAAATATCTACAAATTGGTAGTTTGATGGAATATAATGTATTATTTCATGCCTCAAAGGTGAAGAGTTATTGGTGGAGGTTTTCTTATAATATGTTGATGCCCTAGGGACTGTTATATGATTAAAACTATTAACAACATGGTGTTGAAAGTTTCTATGTGATCTGAATGTTGAATCTTAATCCAATAAGAATGGGGTTGATTGTGAATTTTGTTAAGAAGGTCTTAAAACCTATTCACAAATTTTTTGGTTAAAAAGATTAATCCTTGAGTCCATTTATTGTCACTGCGCTGTCAATGTAAAGGTATAATTGTCATAGCCAAAATCAGAGATTTAGGAGTTCAAAGTATCACTGAAGTTTTTGAGCACTTAGAACATGTTTATAATATTACAAGAAGTGAATTTAACCCTTGGAAGTTATTTTGAAACCATTTCTCATAAATAATGGCATTGGAGACCAATATATGTTGTCATGAAACACCCAATTAGGCCTCTGGCTGATTGTCAGTTGTTGTATGGAGTTTTTGTATCAAAACATCATATGCAAAGTTTCTTATATGTTGTGAAAGATCCAAAAGGGTGTTTGCAATTGTAAATTCTTTCGGGATTTGTGGAGTTCATGAAGAGTTAATATATGATTTGTTACATGTAAGGGATAATAGCTTTTTAGGCCTGATTTTGTATCAGATATGATAGTTGAGAGATCCCTGATTCTTGGACGTTGTTAGGAGTGTAAAGATAATGTGTGGAGTTGTTATAAGGTACCTCTAGGGTTAGTTTATTCTTATGGACAATAGGAGTTTTTATTTTACATTTGAAGCCTACAAGGCATGGTGACTAGTGAAGGGGAGTTTGGAGTTTAAGAAGTATGGTAAGGGTTGTTTTTTGGGGATTGATTCTTGATGAGTACTTATGCATTTGGGATGTTGGAATGTCAAGAGGTTTGTTTTGAAGGTAGAATTTGTGATATAGGTTCTTGTATTGAGTAGGAGAAGGGCATTTGATCACATTGTTATGGAATATGCCTGATGGCCATTGAGTTATTTCCAAGTTATTGAGTCATGAACCCAAGCCTCTACATCAGAGTGGTATCAAACCTAGAGGACTCTAGGAAAGGTGGTTGTGTGGTGTTAGTTGAGTGTGTGTGTTGGTTTAGGTTGAGAGGATAACTTGGTTATTGGTTGCCAAGAGACTAGGAAGAGAAAGAAGGAGACACCTAGGTGAGGCAAGCACAAGATGAAACGGAGTGAGAGAGATTTGATTGAGGGAATGTACCTTTTGAGGGATTATTTGCAAGGTGAGAATTCATGGAAGAAGGAGAGAGGAAGAGGAAGAGAAAAGATGAAGAGTTGAGGCAAAAATAGATTAGAGAGTTAAGGCAAGAGTTGGAACAAATAAATAAAGAGATGGAAGAATTAGAGGCAAGAATGCAACAAAGTTGGCACCTGACATCAAGAGGATGGTTGTGTGGCCTATTCATAGGATAAGGAAAAAGAGAAAGAAAAGGAAATAAGTTGAACCGGATGTGAACATAGGAGGAATATTTATGGAGAAGGGTGAAGAACAAACAAAGGAGGACAAATAAGAGGATATAGTTGCAACAATGGTGCAGAGTGCACAACAAGAAGTGTAGACTTAGGCCTACCCTCTCTAAAAGTTGGTTAGTCTCCCCAACTTATTGTCAACCTTCAATAGGATATTCAGTATCTCCCTTAACAGTCCAAGTTTCGAATCCCTCCAACATAAGGTGATTCCTCTTTGACTGTCAACTTCCAACCTTCAAGTACTCAATGTTCCTAGATACAATCTTTCTCTAACAAGTCCCAACATGGACTACAGGTTCAACTCAATCTCAAGCTTCTACTAAGGGTTGTAACCTTGCAATATACCCCTAAGGATTGACATACAACAATCACTTAGCCTTTACAAAACCCTTAACATGAAAATCTCAATTTTAGACCTTAATCCTACTAGGTCTGCAATAGTGTTTCTTATCTCAATTTGGGAAATGAACATGGGACAAAGCCTATTCAATATTGGTTTTAGGATCCTCCAATATGATCCTTACAAACCTCAAAGTAACATTCACCAACCCTACTCCCGCACTATCAAACTGTCACACTGACACTCTAGCATAATTGATCAGTTTAGACTAGGGCCCAATGGAATGGTTCAAGGATGGGCACATGGAATTGATGCAGTCACTTGGTGATCTTGTAAAGACTTCAAATGGTTAGAAACATTCAACAACTTGGACCCATAACACTCTTCAACTGTTGTTGCACACAATCTTGTTCTTCACTGGCTAAATACATGGCAGATATTTAGCCTAGGGCATCAACATAGAAGCACCCGATGAAATCCCACACACCAAAGCCTTTGAATTCTTAGTTTATATTGCATTAACTTGTATTTCACCAAGGGGCATCAAATTCCACTGGTGAAAACACAAGTTAGGGCCAGATCTTCATTGCAAACCCCAATTACATAGGGTTTCATACCCGTAGCAATAGAAATCACTCTAACTTGCACAAATCAATACCAAATTAAGTAAAACCAAATGAAACAAAAATTAGGTTCATTACACAAAACTGCAATGTCAATTGATCAGAAGGTTCAATTCATACACGACTGTACAATGAAGAAATATTCAGAAAATTATTCATTTTTCATTAAAATTTGCTTTAGAATGTGTCCCATCCCAATTTGTCGATCAGATAGACTTCTTACATCTTAAATACATCCCCTAAACCGATCCAACTAATTCAAATATGGTTGTGACCGTTGGGATCAGAGTTGCAACATTTTGAGCAACTTTTTGAAAAGTTGCTTGAGCAACATTTTCAAAATTGACAACATTTTGTCAAGTGCTAACAACAATGTGACTAATGCATCCCACCAAGTTGGCAATGACTCAAAACACTTAGGAATGATACAAAATGTCTTAACAAGACCTTAGAAACCCCTCTACAACCTCTAAGATAGAATTCATTAAAAACTCCTAAAGCATGTCCAGTGAACTAAGGAAACTTCTGATTTATAAATGCACCAGAAGATCCTTGTCCACACAAGATGGACCAAACATACACATACTAGGATGGTTCCAAGAATCATCCCTTATTAAAATTGAAAACAAAACATGAAAATTAAATAGAACACTTAGGTGTCGCACACCATGCTACCCATGACAAAAAAACTCAAGTCCCATTGAGTTGGATAGCAGAAAATGTGAATCCATCTTTCTCAATGGCCTCCTTGGTCATCAAAGTAGCATCCTCTAGTGGTTTATCCTTCCATTGAACCAGGTACTCATATCATGTCCTCCTTCTATTTTGTTTTAACACCCTTGTTTCCAAAATGCAGTCAATCTCCAACGAAGTAGACGTAGGAAGATCTTTCAACAACTCCTCTTGCTGAGAAATTAACTCACCTACAACCAACACTTCATCTATAGTACCGTTTTAATCATATAGATCAAAAACTTTAAAAATATGTGATAAATAAATATGGTGAGGTAAAATAATTCGATAAGCATTTGAACCACATCCCTTAAGGGTCTTATATGGGCCAATTTTCTTCACCATCAACTTATTGTATCTGTCCTTAGGCATCCTTTCCTTCCTCAAGTGGACCATGACCAAGTCACCAATCTAAAAATGTAAATCCCTTCTATTCTTATCAACATGTTCTTTATATTTGACAGAGATATGTTGCAGTCTGGGTAAACTTTCTCAAGAATATCTTTCATCACTGTCACAAAAAATTTTGCAACAACACTAGGCTTCTCCATATCACTAACATCCCTCAATTCCAAGACACCTCTCGGGTGCACACCATAAACAATTTGAAAAGGATTTCTCCCTATACTTATGTTTACAGAGTCATTGTAGGAGAATTTAGCCGGTGCTAGAATGGAATCCTAACTTGAACCATGGTTTTGGGTAAGACATCTCAACAAGTTTCCAAGTGACCTATTAATCACTTCAGTATGTCCATCATATTGAGGGTGATATGTTGATGAAAAACAAACATTTGTTCCCAACTTCTTCCACAGGGTCCTCCAAAAGTGACCAAGGAATTTAGGATCCCTATCTAAAATAATAGACATTGGAAAATCATGTAATCTGACAACTTCTCTAAATAACAACCCTGAAACATGAGAGGCATCATGTGTGGTCCTACATGGAATAAAGTGAGCCATTTTGGAGAATCTATCTACAACCACAAAAATACTGTCATGACCAACCTTTGTCTTGGGAAGTCCAAGGACAAAGTCCATGCTAATAGAATCCCAAGGTTTTGATGGAATAGGAAGTGGAGTATAAATCCTTGCATTAGAAGTATGGCCTTTAGATCTTTGACAAACCAAACAAGTCTCAACAAACCTTCTAACATCACTCTTCAACTGTGGCCAAAGGTAGAATCTTCTAACCAATTCCAATATTTTACCCACCCCAAAATGCCCTGCAAGACTGCTACAATGCTTCTCTTTGACAATATTTTCCCTCAGAACTTTTAGGGACACAAAGTAACCCTCCTTTGAACAAAAGACCATCTTGGATCAGAAATTCTGAGAATTCAGTATGGTACCTTTCAGTCATGTCTACACAAGCCTTATAAACTTCCTTGAAGTCTTCATCATCTGCATACATAGCTTTCATAGCTGAGATCCCTGCACTTTCTAATTGCATACTTTGAACTGTTAGATTCCTCCTACTTAAAGCATCAAAAACCTTATTAAAAATGCCATTTTTATGCTTAATAGTGAAAGTATAGGATTGCAAAAATTCCATCCACTTAACATGTCTATGATGAAGCGTCTCTTGCCTATTAAAGAAACTAAGTGCCTGATTATCAGTGAAGACAATAAATTCTTGAGACAACAAGTAGTGGCACCATTTTCTCAAATATTGAACCATAGCATACATTTAAAGGTCATAGGTGGAGTACTTTTGTTTGGCTTCATTAAGTTTTTCACTGAAGAAAGCAACTGGTCTTCCATCTTGACTAAGGACACCACCTATAGCTTTGTTACTTGCATCACATTCCACCACAAAAACCTTATGAAAATTAGGTAAGACAAGGACTAGTTGTTCTACAATTTTCTTCTTTAGGACTTCAAAGGAATCATTAGCTTCTCTATTCCACACAAAGATAAATTTCCTACCACCTTTGATTGTGTTGATTATAGGAGCACAAACACCACTAAAATTTCTTATAAATTTCGTATAAAAACTGCATAAACTATGAAATCTTTTTATGCCCATTTTATGCTTAATAGTGAAAGTATAGGATTGCAAAAATTCCATCCACTTAACATGTCTATGATTAAGCTTCTCTTTCCTATTAAAGAAACTAAGTGCCTGATTATCTATGAAGACAATAAGTAGTGGCACCATTTTCTCAAAGATTGAACCATAGCATACATTTAGAGGTCATAGGTGGAGTACTTTTGTTAAGCTTCATTAAGTTTTCCACTGAAGAAAGCAACTGGCCTTCCATCTTGACTAAGGACACCCCCTATAAATTTGTTACTTGCATCACATTCCACCACAAAAACCTTATGAAAATCAGGTAAGACAAGGGCTAGTTATATGCAATTTTCTTCTTTAGGACTTCAAAGGAATCATTAGCTTCTCTAGTCCACACAAAGATACATTTCCTACCACCTTTGATTATGTTGATTATAGGAGCACAAATACCACAGAAATTTCTTATAAATTTCCTATAAAAACTGCATAAAACATGAAAACTTTTTACCTCTGATGTTGAAGTAGGTCGTGGCCAATTAAGGATGGCTTCTACCTTTGTTGGATCTATTTTCAAACTGCCTTTGGATATCACAAATCCCAAGAAAACTAGTTCTTCCTAAAAAGATTAACACTTATCAAGATTGGTCTTTAAACTTTCGTCATGGAGTTTCTTAAGGAACAAATCATTATAATGGAGATGCTCTTCCCTCCTGCTGCTAAAAATTAGTATGTCATCCAAATAAACCACAAAAAACTTGTGAAGAAAAGGCTTCAAAACTTCATTCATCAAGGGCATAAATATGCTTGGGGAATTGGATAAGCCAAAAGGCATGACTACCCACTCAAATAAGCCCTCATTAGTCTTAAATGATGACTTCCATTCATCCCCCTCTCTAATCCTTATCTGATGGTAACCGCTTTTTAGATCAATCTTGGAGTAGTACTTAGCCCATCCTAATAAATCCATAAGGTCCTCCATTCTTGGCATTGGGAACCCGTATCTAATAGTGATCCTATTAATGGCCCTAGAGTAAGTGCACAATCTCCAAGTGCCTTCCTTTTAAGGTGCAAGTAATATAGGTACAGAACATGGACTTATGCTCTTCCTAATGAACCCTTTCTCCAAAAGACTTTGTATTTGTCTAGCCACTTCTGCATTTTTTTCTGGTGTGAGTTTATATTAGCCTTGTTAGGTAAGGTATCCACTGGTATCAAGTCAATACAATGACAAATTTCCCTCTTAGGTGGCAGAGATTCATTACTATTGTTTTTTATCCCTTGTACTTATCCAATAAGTCAGCTACCTCCTTTGGTCCAACATTCCTTAGGGTCTCCTGACATGGTTTATCTTTTCTTTGGACATTCTCCTTAGGTTTGACTACAACAACAAAGCATGGCATCTTCTTTTCATTAAGGACTTTTAGAAATTCCTTTTCTCCTACCATCATGACCCTACTAGTTAAGGCTTTCTCCTTAAGCTCTTCTGGCAAAGATTTCATTGTGTAGTTTTCCCCACCCTTGGTTAAAGTGAACACATTAGTTTTTCCATCATATTGAGAATTGGTGTCATATTTCCAAGGCCTCCCTAAAAGGATATGGAAAGCATCCATGGCTACTATATCACACATCACCTTATCCTTGTATTCCCCAATTTGAAAATCAACCCAACATTGCTCATGGATTAAAGTTTGTTGTTCTTTACTTAACCAAGAAACTTTATGAGTGGGATGTGGTATTATTTTCAATCCTAGTTTATTCACCAATTCAATTGAAGCCAATTTCTCAATTGGGCCCGAGTCTAATGTTACCTTGCATACCTTGCCCTTGAATTTGCATGTAGTATTGAAGATAGACTTTCTTTGAGGAGGCTCCTTGATGATTGGCATCAAAAGAGACCTGTTGAACATCAGGCACTCTCCATTCTCTGGATTTCATGATTGGAATAAGTGGTATGGTAGGATGTAGTTCTTTGATAATCCTCTTCATGATTTAACTACACTCTTCTTTCTCCATGACTATTTTCACCAACCTTCTCTAGACACCTAAATGATTGGTGACCTACTTGGTTGGAAGAAAAATATCTCCCAATGAATACATTAGATCCTCTTCCCCCAAATCTTCCTCTGATGTTTGATCTCCTGCCTCTAAAGGTACCCCTGCTGCTTGACTCAATCTTTGCAATCTGATTGCAAGTCTCTCCTTGATTTCCAGGAAAGGATCCTCTATTGTTGAACCTACCTCTTCCTCTAAAAGCATTGCCTCTTCCTCTATTATTTTGTTCCCTTTTTCTCTTTTTCTTATCTTCAATCTTTAGAGAAATCTGAAAACACTTATGTACGGACTCCAATGTGACCAATGTAAGTTCATCTTGTATGTAATATTTAAGACCATTTATATACCTAGCAATTTTATGCTTTTCTCTTTCATATATCTTTTCCTTAAGAGTTAAATTATGAAATTCTTGGGTATAAGCACTTACATCTAGGTCTTTTTGTTTTATACTTTGTAGTTTCTTGTGGAACATTACCTCATAGTCCTCAGGGACAAACTGCCTTTTGATTTCAGTCATCATCCTCTTCCATGTGGTGATAGATTTCTTTCCCTCTTCAATCCTCTCATTTTGGAGGAAGTTCCACAAACTCAAAGCTGGTCCTTGTTGGAAAGTTGACACTCAGGGTGTATATGACTTATTTTGTGTTGTCATTATGGCAACAAAGTCATATGAAGTTTTGATAGTAAACTTTGAAGATCAAAATTGGCTAAGTATAGAAAACAAAGCAGTACGGAGATAGACAGTTGATCAGAACACCAGCACACGTGCGTACGATCAAGTCAGCCTATGCGCCTCCATACTTAAGCTTTATGACATGTAATTAAGCTTAGTCTATACACGCATGGTACGGTATGACAGTATGAAGAAGTTACAGAAATTTCAAGAGCAACTAGCAGTTTAGAAAATAGAGTATAAAGTCGACTTCAGATTCTGGATTAGCGTATAATATTTTATTTTGTAATGGCCATGCGCCTATTGTAATATGTTTGTAAATATGTATTTAACACTCACATAAACACGCTTAAGCCAATTTTTTTGGAAGCGTTGTGTATGTTGTTTTTGGGCCGACTAAGGTCTTGTTTAGGGTCGTGCCTATTCAGGCATGTATATATACTAGAGATGCACTTTTGTATTAAGTGTGTGAATGGAAAACAAGTAGAGAAGATATTCATAAGAGAAATATAAGAAAATCAGTATGAAGTAGAAGTCTTCAAGAGATTAAAGCATCAGAGCATAAATGTAACTGATCAGACAACAGTGTTAGAACAATAGTTCATCCTTTTTAATATAGTGTATATCTATTATCTGAAGGTTGCAGCCTTCGCCCTATTGAGAAGTGAGCTCTGATAGTGAGCCAACCACCTTTAACAGGGTTTTTTAAAGACTCCTAACAGTTTCATTTTACTTGCATTGTAAAGAGTGCTCCTAACAGGGCAAACGAACTCTAACAAGTTCATTAGACTAGTACAATCATTTGTGGGTACTAATTCCCACCAGGGTTTTCCTCTGATCAAGGTTTCCCCATAATCATATCTTGTGTTATGTGTTATTGTGTTATGCTTCAATTGTTATCTATTTGATTTAATTTTCAAATTTCTGAAATAAAGACAAATAGACAAACACCAATTCACCCCCCCCCCCTCTCAGTGTTTCTAACAGTCCTTTCAATCTGGATTTTTCTATCTTTACCCTCTAATTTACAGGTATATCTTCACATTCAAAATGACTATCAAGAGCCTCTAGCCAATCAATCCATTCATCAGAATCCAACTTTCCATAGAACATAGGTAGATCTTCTCTGTCCTTCTTTCCTACTCTTTCTAGGACTGCAAGGATGACCCTCT
The DNA here is from genome assembly GCA_018584345.1 of Thuja plicata. Classification (NCBI taxonomy): domain Eukaryota; kingdom Viridiplantae; phylum Streptophyta; class Pinopsida; order Cupressales; family Cupressaceae; genus Thuja; species Thuja plicata. Next base: position 598,060 of record MU226379.1, on the reverse strand, counting down.
AGTCTTCAGGCACATAGCCTTGTTCAAGGTGTCTCTCATCCTCCTCCTCATCCTCCTCCTCCTCCTCCTCCTCCTCTTCTTCTTCTTCTTCTGACTCTTCTGACTCTTCATTCTCTCCTCTACGTACCTGTCCTTTCAGTTTCTCTAGTTCCCTCTTCATGGTTCTATTCTCTTCTTTGAGGGCTATGATCTCATCCATCTGCTCCTTTACTATCTTATCTAGTTCCACATTAGTTATCCTCAAAGGGATCTCTATCATCTCCTTCAGACATGATGTATGCTCCTTTGTTTCCCAAACAGAGTCTTAGTGGCTCTGATACCACTTGGTGCAGAGTGCACAACAAGAAGTGTAGACTTAGGCCTACCCTCTCTACAAGTTGGTTAGTGTCCCCAACTTATTGTCAACCTTAAATAGGATGTTCAGTATCTCCCTTAACAATCCAAGTCTTGAATCCCTCCAACATAAGGTGATTCCTCTCTGACTGTCAACTTGCAACCTTCAAGTACTCAATGTTCCTTGAGACAATCTGTCTCTAACAATTCCCAACATGGACTACTGGTTCAAATCAATTTTAGGCTTCTACTGAGGGTTGTAACCTTGCAATACACCCCTAAGGATTGACTTACAACAATCACTTAGCCTCTACAAAACCCTTAACATGAAAATCTCAGTTTTAGACCTTAATCCTACTAGGTCTGCAACAATGTTTCTTCTCTCAACTTGGGTAATGAACATGGGACCAAGCCTATCAATATTGGTTTTAGGATCCTCCAATATGATCCTTAAAAACCCCAAAGTAACAAACACCAACCTTACTCCTGCACCCTCAAATTGTCAGAGTGACACTCTAGCCTAATTGATCAGTTTAGACTAGGACCTGATGGAATGATTCAAGTATGGGCACATGGACTTGATGCAGTCACTTGGTGGTCTTCTATAGACTTCAAATGGTTAGAAACATTCAACAACTCAGACCCATAACACTCCTCAACTGCCGTTGCACACAATCTTGTTCTTCACTGGCTAGATACATGGCAGATATTTAGCCTACGACATCAACATAGAAGCACTTGATGAACTCCCACACACCCGAGTCTTTGAAGTCTTAATGTACATTTCCTTAACTTGTATTTCACCAAGGGGCATTGAATTCCACTAGTGAAAACACAAGTCAGGGCCATATCTTCATTGCAAACCCCAATTATAGAGGGTTTCAGACCTGGAGCAACAAAAATACTTTAACATGCACAAATCAATACCAAATTAACTCAAACCAAATGAAACAAAAATTAGTTTCATTACACAACATTGCAATATCAATTGATCAGAAGTTTCAATCCATACACAACCGTACAATGAAGAAATGCTCAAAAAATTGTGGTTTTTTCATTAAAATTTGCTTCAGAATGTGTCATGTCTCAATCTGTCAATCTGACAGGATTCTTACATCTTAAATACACCCCTTCAACCTATCCAACCAATTCAAATATGGTTGTGACCATTGGGATCAGAGTTACAATATTTTGAGCAACTTTTTGAAAAGTTGCTTGAGCAACATTTTCATAATTGACAACATTTTGTCAAGTGCTAACAACAATGTGACTAATACATCCCACCAAGTTGGTAATGACCCAAAATACTTAGGAATGATGCAAAATGTCTTAACAAGACCTTATAAACCCCTTTGCAACCTCTACGATAGAATTTGTTAAAAAATCCTAAAGCATGTCTAGTGAACTAAGGAAACTTTTGATTTATAAATGCACCAGAAGATCCTTGTCCACACAAGATGGACCAAACATACGCATAATATGATGGTTCCAAGACTCATTCCTTATTACAATTGAAAACAAAATATGAAAATGAAATACAAGACTTAGGTGCCCTACACCAAATAGACAATGAAGAGAAATTATATGGAACCATTCAGGAAGAATGGAAAAGTAAGGGTGGAGTTAAGCAGGCAGAGGTGATGATAGTAGAAGAAGAGGCTTGTATGTATTGTGATGGAGTTGAGGTGGTTAATGGCATCAATGTTGCTGACAAAAAAATGGAAAAGAATGATCAGTTGGATGATGAGGTTGATGGTAAATGGAAGGAGTTACCAAGAAGACTTGAGGATCAATACGAAGATTTTATGTTTGATTTTGATACTAATCAAATTGATTTTGTCAATAAATTTTTCATCATGTTCATTTCAATGCAAGTGATAAAAAAACCATATTGGAAAAGCCATAAATTATTTCTTAACGGGCTTATATGTCCAAACGAAATTATAAGAAGACCAAGGGTAAAGATGTAATGCCCCAATTTAGCAAGTTCCAGGAATATGCAGAGGTTACCTCTTCATCGCAAGATTTGTGAGCTAATGCCTAGATTTGAGCGTCTTAGTTAGTAGACTTACTATTTTTAGTAAGTCAATGATAGCGGTTTCCATTTCTAGAAAACACCTCGGTGCTATATTCAGTTGATGATGATATTGGCAATTTCAGTGGTGTATATTAAGTGTAATTTTATAAATTTCTTTTGGTTGCCTAGTGGGGCTATTAATCATTAATCCATATGGAATATAACCCTAAGTCTTAAAAGAAATTCGTTTAAGTGAAAGGTGTGTTGAAGTCTTTAAAGTGAAAAGTGTCTTCATGAAGCTTTTAGCTTTGGAGTTATTTATTATTAATTCAAAGTTATTAAATGAAGGTTTCTAATTGAAAAGTGTATTGATGAAGGTTCTTTAGTGAAAAATGTGTGAGAGAAGATATTTTCCTTTGGTGTCTTGAAGAAGATATCTTTTATTATATTAAAAGCAATGCTTGTGCAAAATCAAATTCATTCTATTGTGCATTTATTTTCGTTAATTTGGGTGAAGTGAAAAAACAAGGGTTTGAAGAATTTCAGCATGGTGGAATTGTTAATTCTACTAAGGCTTGATTAGTTTGAATTGGTGAAATGTCCAGCTAATTGTGCAATCCAGTGATGGCTACAAAAGCCATGTTTGAGCTTAATTAGTGAAGTTTTGAAGATTTTGAATGAGGGTTTGAACATGTGGTTGAAAGTTTATCAGTTGTAGATCCTAAATATTTTATTGTTGCGATTATAAACCAGATCACAAGCATTTGTTGTTCAATAATTCATCTGTTGTTGTTATTCATCCTTTTAGAGGGTTTTTAGACATGTAATACTTGTGATTTCATTAATTGTAACTCCTAGATTTTCTAGATATTGTTGTTTTAGATAATAGGGGTTATTTAATGAATTGGGTTGTCATTATTTTGTGAAAATTTTGAGTATTCAAGAAGGTATAAAAATATGGAATTTTCAGTTGTGTATTTTCAATGCAATTTCATATTTGAGTTGGAAAATTACTATTGCAATATCTTCTATTTTTCTACATTATATTGTTATATCGAACATTACAAATATATTAAAAAAAAAATCAATTGCATCATACCAAACCATAACAAATCAAACATGAACTCAAATCAACAAGCATCATACATTATTTACTACGTGTTTGACAAAATGTCAAGGCACTGTTAAATCAAAAAATACAGTGGTAATGTTAGAACCAGGAGGGGTTCTTATAGTGGTATCAAAGCTTTCTTGCAAAGTGTTTGAAAAATTGTCAAACATCTAAAATTGAAATAGTTTAGTGTTTGTCAGAGTTATAATAGGTTGGGAGTTCTTACAGTGGTATCAAAGTAGTTTCTTGCCTTCCTGTTGGGGTGGAAATCATTGAGCTCACTTGTTTGTCTTGAGTGACCAGCACTCTTATTCTTATTTCAATCATGGAAAAATAGAGGAAATCAGGAAAATATGGGAACCAATTGAACAATATGTCTAATCTTAGAAAGAAAACAATGCCATGGTGAACGAAATGGAGAAACAAAGGCAAACTCACGAAAGACTAAATGTGAAACTCTCAGATTCGAAAACTATTGATAAAGAAAAAAAAAACGGGTTTCCTTTTTCAGTAAGTCCTCTTCATCAAAAAGACAGGAGGAAAGATGCGAGAACTGTACAGGTGAGGCATCCAGAATACTTCATGATGAATTTTCAGTAGCTAGTCGTCATTGTGAAGATGATCATGTACTTAGTGGGCCTTCCACTAGTCCTATTTGCACACATGATGTTGGAGACTCTTTACAGGGACATGCGGATGTGACTGACTTGTTGGCAGACAATGGTACTAAATCTCAACATCTTGAGCATATTAGAGTTAGTCTCACAAAATATGTTGATGGCATGATGTCCCCATTTTAGCAGGTGTCTAAGACACACCATTTTTAGCCCATCATTGTGACCCTTGTGTGCTAATGGTTTGAGTTGTGGGTATGTGGTTGAGAACTTACTATTTATAGTAATTCTATTTCTGCCAGTCTCCATTTATGGAAAGGTGTCCAAGCAATTGATTTGACAGTGCAGTGCAGTTGGTTTTGGCTTTGAATTGGTTATAATTGATTAATTAAGTTTGATATAGTTAATTATGATGTTGGGGCTTATATTAAAGTCAAATCATTAAAATATTAATGATGAATTATTTAATGTATATTTGGACATTATAATTGAAGGAAGGATTATAATTGAATGTTATATTTTAAATATTCAAACTTTCAAAGTTTGGAGGGATTTTTTAAGTTATGTGAGGAGTATTGATGAAGCTGGAAGAAATCGAGCCTTCCTCAAGAAGACATGTTTCATTATATGGGAATTGTAAATTATTCATTGATTATCTTTTGAACACTTATGAAATTGCTTGAATTTTTTGTGAGACAAGGGTTTGGAGTTTATGTTGGAGAAGTGTAAATTCTTGCAGAATAATTATCACTTTGAGTTGGTTTCCAATCACCTACAAATTGTGAGAGTGTTGGTTCGATGGATGGTTTCTTTAGGATATTTCCTTTGATGAACTTATGGAATTAGATAACTTAGCCACAAGATCGAGTTGCATATCAAATTTGTAAGAAGTCTATAGTATTATGAAGTGGCTTGTGTCTTGTTTGTATCAGCCGCCATTTCTACTATAGTCGTAGTTTCATACAATAACGTCATATCATCTTCAATGTGATTCAGTGGAGGAGAATTGTATTACATAAGGGTTTTTAGTTTGGTTCATCATTGGCACTGACTCTCCTTGCTAGCAGCCACCATTTCCTAGCAATCACCACCATTGTTCTATCAGTCGTCATCATTCTTATCAGTCGCGACAAGTGTTGGAGGAGATAAAAAGGTTCATTCAAATAAATTTGTTGCTTTGGTTTTCATGAAAGTATTGGGTCATTTTAAATTATATTTTTAATAAGAATTATAGAGGTTTGATGTGACTGGTTTTGCATCAAGAGTTAGAATTAATTGTTATCCATTTACAATTGCATTGTTTTGAAAATACCAAAAAAAACTATATATGTTGAAAATTTCAATAAAAAAACCAAAAAAAAAAGATTATTTGTAGGGAATTTGGGAATTGAGCCAGTTAGGCTCTTTACAATGGTATCAGAGAGGTTACCTGCTAGCCTACAGGGAACTGGGTTTGTTTAATGCAGGGAGACAAATTTATTCTGGGATATCATTATACTCGCAGGGGAAGAAATTCTCCACCTAGTGAACAGGAACAAGGAAATATGGGAGAAATATTTCCAGCTACTACAGGTAATAACAAGGACAAAGAGATTAGAACATTATTCATGGATATTGCACATAGCCAGCAGGAGTTGGCAGCTGGAAAGCATCAGATGGCGACTGTCTTGCAGAATTTATCTGACACCCTTCAGCATATTTCTTTGTCTAGAGATCATGGCAGAGATAGAGATACTAGGAGTGTCTCAATTAGCTCACATGGGTCTAGAGTTGATTTGACAGGCACACAGATCAAGCCTCTATGTCCTACTTTCTTGAGGCCAGAGATAGATGCAATTAGTACTAAGGAGGTATCATTTACAAATGATGTGTTGGCTTTACATGATGAATGAGATGATTTACCACATGAAGTAAAGTAGCATTTCAATTTTGACAGGTTCATGAGCCAAAAGAGGGATCATTCTAAAGGTAGAACAGATGGAAGGCAGAGGCATGTAAACCATGATTTAAAACAAGAAATCATAAAATTAACTTTAACTCATTTTGATGGGAGCGGTAAAATCACAACTAGAGCTTGGATTCACAAGCTTGACACTTACCTATCTTTGCATCATATGTCTGAAGAGGACGCTATCTAGTTTGTTGTGTTTCATTTGGATGGTATAGCCCATGACTAGTGGTACCATGGGTTAGTTTCTTTACATCGTGATTAGATTGTTTCATACCAAGAGTTTGTGGATAGACTGGTAGAGAGGTTTGACAAGAAGGACCCATAGTCCTATTTTCATGAGTTGGCACAACTCTAATAGACTAGCAGTTTAGAGGCCTTCATCAATGAGTTCCAACAGATTTCAGTGATGGTGTATGACATTTCAGAAAGGAGCCATGTGATGTTGTTTGTAGAGGGGTTGGTTGATCCTCTCAAGGGTTAGGTTAAGTCTTTTGATCCTACATCCTTGCAAATAGCCATAAAAAAGCAAGGGACTTGGAGTTTTCAACCCCACATAATAGGTTCCCTCCTAAACCATATAATCCCACATATGATAACAAAGATGTTCCAAAATGAATAGAAGGATCAGATTTCAAGAAACCTATGACAGGGCCCTTAGATAAAGAAACACTTAATGATTTAAGGAGAAAGAGATTATGTTTTTATTGCAGGGGCCCATATGATGAGAAACATGAGTGTCCATTGAAGCCTAGGGGTAGAAATAGGCTTATGCAGTGGTATTATGAGGATGAACATAGTTCTGATTTTGAGGGGTAACAAGTTGATCATGAGGAAGAGAGTTATGAAGAAGCAGTTAGGGATGAAAAGGTTGATGAAGATTCTAACCTTAAGGTAGTATACCTCTCTAGCATGATGAAAGAGGTATCTTTCAGGATGTGGGGCCTCTTAGCAGGGTAGTGTGTCTTTGCTTTGTTGGATACAGGTGCCACCCTTAATTTATAGATTCAGGATTGGTATCCAGGAGAGGCATACATGCTAAATAATTTGAGGGTATTAGAGTTAAGGTGGCTGATGGTTACACACTTAAGTGTGTCAGGATGATTCTGGATCTTCCCATGAAGTTAAATAATTATGAATTTAAGACTTATTTTTATGTTAATGACATGAGAGGTACTGATTTGGTTTTGGGCATGAGATGGTGACATTCCATTGAGGCATTTTATCTCAGCCTTAAGGACATGGAAATGAAATTTGAAAATAATGGAATGAAACATATCCTTAAGGAAATCAGAGAGGATAATTTGAGGACTATCTCACTCAGACATATGCAGCGTCTCATTAGTCATGGTGCAGTTGAGTGAGCAGCAGAGTGTAGATTACTACCTACACTAGATGATACAAGTAGATTAGCTTATCACCCTGACATATAGGAGCTCGGAACTAAACATTCTAAAGTGTTTAGTGATTTACCACATGGAAGACCACCTGACAGAGGCATTGAGCACATTATTGAGTTAGAGGAGGGCACTAATCCCCTCATGATTATTCCTTACCGGCACCCTAAGTTCCTAAAAGATGAAATCGAGAAAACCATTTAGGAGTTGTTATCTATGGGTCATATTAGGCAGAGTAAATCCCCTTTGCTTCATTGGTTGTTTTAGTGAAGAAAAAGGATGGTACACTCAGAATGTGCATTGATTACAAGATGTTGATCTAGAGGACAATTAACAATAGGTATCCTATTCCACACATTAATGAGTTGATAGATGAGTTGCATGGTGCATCTTTCTTCTCTAATATTGATTTGAGGTCTGGATATCATCATATTAGAGTTCGGGAGGAAGACACAGAGAAGACAGCCTTCAGATGCCATTATTGACACTTTGAGTTTTTTGTCCTGTCTTTTGGGTTGACTAATGCTCTAGCTACTTTTCTGTCCACTATGAATAGGGTCTTCCACAACCAGTTGAGGAGATTTATTTTGGTCTTCTTCACTAATATTTTGTTGTATGGTAAGACATGGGATGATCATCTTTCTCATTTTGATATAGTATTGAATATCTTGGATAGGGTTTCCTTGTATGCAAAGGAGTTGAAGTGTGCTTTGGGTATGATCAAGTTGTTGTGAATTGGTCATATTATCAGTGCAGAGGGAGTGCACATGGATCCTGATAAGGTTTGTGCTATTCTAAATTGGACTAGTCTAGGGATTTTGACACAACTTAGAGGATTTATTGGTCTGTGTGCTTTCTACCGCAGATTTGTTGTTGGGTTCTCTCATCATGCAGCTCCTCTTACTGATTTGACCCGTAAGGGTGCTTTTGAGTGAACCTCTTGTTGGAGATTTTCCTTTGTGCAAATATTTGACTGTATGTTTGTCATTGATGACAACATATAATATACAGCAGTGTACTGTATTCACTTTTCAGTATGGATATGTGGAAGCCTTGCACGGTTGTTTTTATGTTTTAGACATAGTTATGATACCATGTTCATACACATAGATTCAAATGTTCAGTAACAGTTGATTTATGTTACTTTGTTTACTAGCTACAGTTTTAGAGAATTATTTTCAGAAAGTCGACAATAATTTTATTAATTCTTCAGTTGCGCCTATCTATGGGATATGCGTGTTCTAATTCATGTCTATTTATGAGTTAGATAATTAACCAAAGGTGCTAATCGTGTTTCATCTAAGCATGATTTTTTGGTAATTTTGGTGGAGCCGACTATGTGAAGCGATGTGTCTATTCATTTTGAGTTGTGCGGTTCTAATTATGTTGCGTGCTTAGTTTAGCCGACAAGAGAAGCATTGAAGGGATTCCTACAGCCGACGTGATCATATCTTTTGGAAAAGATACATATAGCAGTTCATTTGTGATCACTAAGTGTGAATGATAAGAAAAGAAACATAAAAAGAACAAAACAGAATGTTGATTGTTTTGGGATAGTAAATCCATTTCATTCATTAGTTAAAGATCTATGTGAAGAAGCAGAGAGTGTATACAATTCATTGGAACTAATCAAGGCAACATGTCTACTCAAATAGTTTATTATTAGATATAGTGTATATTTGTTTTACTAAAGGTTGTAGCCTTCATCATTTTAGTAGTGTGCTTTTGGACAGTGAGTCCTCACCCCTAATAGGGTTATTTGTAAAATACTCCTAACAGGGTCTGACCTTTAACCAGGTCATTGTACTTATTGCATTGTAAAGATCAACTCCTAACACGGTTGTAAGATCTTCTAACATGGATTACTATACTCAAGTACAGTTCTTTGTGGGTGCTAATTCCCACTGGGGTTTTTACCTATTTTAGTTTCCCCGTAACCAAAATTGTGGTGTTCTATTTTGTGTTATCTTATTGCGTATATGCTTAATAATATTTTGTAGTTAATTAGAGAAAAAAATTAAACTAGATGATAACTGATTCACCCGCCCCCTCTCAGTTATCCTTTGGGACTATTCCAACAATTGGTATCAGAGCCAAGTGCCTTGGAGAAGAATCCTAACAACTTAAGGAAGATCAAATGGCATACTTCAGAAAAGAGAGTCCTAAGTTTGATGGAGAGAATTATCTTGATTGGAAGAACAAAATGATAACACATCTTCAGTGTGTTGGTTTTGAGATCTTTGAGGTTTCTACTCACGCAATTGATGTTCCTACCTTGAAAGACCTTGCAGAAGAAGACTCTACTAATAAACAAAAGGAAGTATTCACCCAAAATGCTATTGCCAAAGAAGCCCTAATCAATGCCCTATTTGAAAGTGAATTTTCTGAGATCAAGAAAGCAGACAAAGCATATTCAATTTGGAAATAGCTAGAAGACATGTTTGAAGGAGACATCCAAGACAAGAATACGCGTAGAAATAAATGGAAGAAAAGATACAACAATTTAGAGATGCTACCTGAAGAAAACATCAGAGCTTACAATTAGAGGATTAATGAAGCAGTCTCAGGAATCAGGAACAATGGTGGAGAAATCTCAGAGGAAGATATAATGGACAAACAGATGACTACATTGACAACAGATTATGAAAGAAAGATAAACATCTTGGATGAAACCATGCAATTCTGAAAGGACTTCAAAAGAGAAACCTTGATCAGCAAAATATCTGCATTTGAGATATCAAGATTGAAGACATAACCTAAAATGGAAACAACCTTCAAAGCCTCAGTCCATGGTAAGAAATCCTTGAGCATCTCTATTGATATTGATAAAGAAGAAGTTGATACAGAACTAGAAGAAATCATTGCTATGATTGCTAAGAAAGGAAAGGTAAAGGAAAATATGAAGGACAACTACCATTCAAATGTTTTTCATGCAACAAAGTTGGCCACTTTGCATCCAAATGTCCTACAAGAGTCAAGAAGTTCAGATCATATTACAAACCCAAATATACTAAGGAATGCTATCATGCTAAAGATGGTGTGACTGATGATGATTCGAGAGAAGAAGAAATTGGATTCGTTGCAATTAAATATAATGAAAAAATGATAGATGAAATAGAAATTGAAGATGAAAAGAAAGCACAAGAATTGGCTTTAGTTTCACAAGCAGACATTAGAACAGACTGGATCATAGATAACGGGTGTTCACATCACATGATAGGAGAAAAAGATAGATTTGTACATCTAGATAGGTACAAAGGTGGCATGGTTAGATTTGGAGATAACACTCCCAAACCTATCATAGGCAGAGGATCTATCACCTTAGATGGGAAGAACAAGACAAATGATGTTGTATATGTTGATGTTTTACATCATAACTTACCAAGTGTTGGACAGTTTTTTATTACGATAAAAACAAGTTTTGAAGGGACCCTGAAACCCTTTAACAAAAGAGAGAAGAGAAAGGCATTAAAACCCAGAAAACAACAAGCTGCCCCAAGGAAGGAAGCAGGCTACAAAGGGACAAATCCCAGATTTAACAATAGGCAGATACAAAGCAAAAAATCAAAAAAGACGCTAGAAGGAAAACAGAGGAAAAAGCCACCAGCACCGAGATCAAGACAGAGTCTTCAGGAGGCTCTCAGATTCCTCCAGCTGAGACTTCATAGTCTTCACATTGTCTTTCAGCTTCTGAATATCCGGATCCTCAACCTTCTGCTTCTTTGACCTAGTGCGAGTGCCAAGTCCCATCTGCTGGGTAGGATCAGTAAGTTCAATGGTATCTTTGTTTCCTTCTAGCCAGTTGCTCAGAGACATCAGATTCTCCATAGTAGACCTCATACCTATGTTCACCAGAGTAAGAAGATGTTTTAGCATTTCCTCATTCCCGCTTATTTTCTTCTGGATAGGTATCATGGCTATCTCGACAGCTTTTTTAATTTTTTCATCAATATTAGAACCATGATCATGCACAGGGACATTGGCATTATGAGGAAACTCCTTTCTGAGAATAGTCATAGTTTCCTCAATCATAGAGCTCTTATTTTCCAGTTTGATACATCTATTCTTAAGTTCAACCAAATCACTCTGCACCCATTTGTCCAAATTGTAGCTGTAGATAGATTTATTTTTATCAATCTCAAGGGGGGTCATCAGTTAGAATTCAAAAACATTAAAGGACAGTTGCTTAATAAAGCATATCAGTTAGAATTCAAAAACAATAGGTGCATTATTAACAACAAAGAAGGAGACATGATTGCATCAGGTTCAAAGACCAAAGGTAATGTTTTTTAGCTTAACTCCGAAGTAAGTTGTTATGTTGCAAAAGTGGATGATAGTTGGTTATGGCACAAAAGACTTTGTCATATCAATTTTAACAACATAGTAAAGATAAGCAATGTAAAGGTAGTAAGAGACCTTCCCAGTATTGCAAGACCAGTTGATACTATGTGTAGGGAATGTGTGATGGGAAAGCATGTGAGGACCTCATTCAGAAGCAAACAGAACTCTGCAGAAAACAAATTAGATCTAGTACATACAGACTTATGTGGACCTACTCAAACAATATCATACTATGGTGAAAGGTATTTTATTTTGTTCATTGATGATTTCTCCAGAATGATGTGGGTTGCGTTCTTAAAAGACAAATCTGAAGCTTTTGATAAGTTCAAAATATTCAATGCTAAAGTTGAAAATGAGTTTGGATTAAAGATAAAATGTTTGAGATCTGATAGAGGAGGAGAATTCACCTTTGACAAGTTTCTTGAGTACTATGAAGAACATAGGATCAAAAGACAACTAAGTGCACCCAAAACCCCTCAACAAAATGGAATTGCAGAAAGAAGAAATAGGATAATACTTGACACAATGTGCACTATCATGATTGAAGGAAAAGTTGCACACACCTATTGGACAGATGCAGTCAATACAACAGTTTGTACTATCAACAGAATTCAACTAAGACCAGGCATAGACAAAACACCTTATGAACTTTGGTTTGGTAATGTACCTACAGTAAAATACTTTAGAATCTTTGGAAGCAAGTGCTACATCAAGAGAGATGATGGTGTTGGTAAATTTGATGCTAGAAGTGATG
>MU226379.1:527190-571260 GCA_018584345.1 Thuja plicata | reverse complement strand
ATTGGGCATTAACAGGTTGATCTTTTGGTGCAATGGCAACCGCTAGTTGTAAAAATTAGTATCAGAGCTTGGTCACAGGTTCGAACCCCGCGCTTGCGTTGGGGGGATTAGTACAATGGTGAGCAAGACTGATTGCACCCTTGGTCTCCTTGGTTGTTCAGCGCAATGGTGGTTCATGACATGGCTTAACCGCCTCCTGTGTCTTCTATATATCTAGTGGTTGTATTGAGCATTAACAAATCAATCTTTTAGTGCAACGACAACCACTAGCTATAAAATATGTATACATCAATTAGATTTGATATAAATTATACTAATATAGTTGTATCTATTAGATCTTACTCTAAACATGATTATTTTGTATCTATTAGAACTGGGGAAGATGAGTAGGATAGAGACAGAGGGCTTAATCCCTTTAAAATGCATAAGGAAAGTTTCAAAAAAGTGAAAAAATGGTTTTCTTACTTGGTTTTCAATGAACATTTTGTCAAGGTGCCATAGGTTTTTGGCAATTTCTTATAATTTTCTTCTCCATTCTTGTTCTGCAATTCTTAAAGATCGTCTGATTACTTGGTCTTGACCACCCAATGGTCTCTTCTCAACTATATTGGGATCCAAGGGCATGAATCACGCAATGTTGACATGATTTATTTTAAGGCAACAATGCCAAATTTTTATTGTTATACCTGGCAATTTACATTCATGAAAAAATAATAAAAATGGTAGTGTGTGCCAAATATAGGAGTAAAATACATCTTTATTAGGTCATGAATTCATTACATAGAAGAAGACTAGAGATGGTCGGCTAAGGATTGCAATTTACTCGATGATACCCGATGATACCTCTGCACTGTACAATATGTATGATTCCTCCTCCCTTCATACAACTCTACTTCACTTCTATTCGTACAATTCCCCTCCGTGCTTCCACTTCCTCTTTGTTCAGCTGCAATGGTTTTTGTGTCCTCTCCTTGCTGATTTCTCTTGTTACCATGTGGTTAGCTAGCGTACTTGTCCCTTCTATATCTGTGCAGTCAACTTGCCTACTTGTTTCTTGTACATTTCCCTTCGTACATCGTATGGTCAGTGTGGTTTGTGCTTTCTCCATATATCATACGCCTAATGATTCCTTGGCGTGATTTGAAAATGGGACTTTTGTACGTGGTGCCATGGAATTTTCCATATGTCCTTCAATCTGATATTTATGTCGTACATCATTCTCCTTTGTTTTCCCATTCAACTTCATACATTGTTTCCACTATTCTCTGACTTTACATGACACTGTGTGCCTTCCGTACAGGTTAGTTCTCCTTTCATACAGTTATCAACTTCCCTTCATCCCTTTCATTTATAATTGCCTTCAATCAATTCTTCCTCTCTTCCTGCCTCAATCCTTGTTCAGCTCACTTTTGGAATCAATTGGCCACCTGGTGAACTTTTATAATCCCTGTCAACTGACTTTCTTGTTATGACACTATGGTGTGCTAGTGTATCCTCCCTATGTGTCACTCCATCTCTATACTCCTCGTATTTTGGGGGAAAAGTAGTGTTCAATGTTCTTCCACCAACTTCCTCCACTTCTCAAATATGTAGCATGTTTCACTTGAGATGGGAGACTTCATAATCTTCCATCGGCCAGTGAAATAGCTCATTCAAAGAACTTGTCTCATCCTCTGAGAAGTCTCCCAACTTGAGTACCCCTTCTTCATTTGGTTCTAGTCTCTTCCTTTCCATACTCCACTTGTCATCTCTAGAATTTGAGTCGAAGGATGTCAGTTCTTCGCTCACCGCTTGATTCCTCGAGTCGATGACGTACTTCCCCCCTTTACTGTCAATAAAGAGTGTGTTTTGCTACCAATTGTGATTCGCCTTGGCAACAATCAGCCAACCTCTACATAGAAGCACATCATATGTCTTCTTTTCCAATGAGATAACTAAAAAATCAAAGAAACATTTGTGTGCTAATAGTCAACTTTTGTCATCAATGTTCCCAATGACTCAATTCCCTGTTTGTTGGCACTTACCAAGTGGAAAGTTGGTGGTGAAAGTGTTGGCCTTCCAAGACACTTCCAAGTATCTTTCGATGATACATTTACTCCCAAGCCTTAGTCGAGGATGGTGTTTGTCAACTTCTTCCCCATTATTTCCATCTTGACCATGATCGACTTCCTCTTGATGTTCATCGTCAACAACATGGGATCAATGGCCTGGTTACCTTCAGCTGATGGTTTTTCTCTTGGTTCCTCGTGTGACTTCCCTTGGTTTTGGCTGAGTGTTTCGTCATTGACTGTGTTGTTAACTGTCACTCTCAATTATGGCATAATTTGAAGGTTTGCCGCCTTGATGGGTAGGGTTGTCAGAAGCACTTGCCGAAGTATGTTCTTATCCAACTCTAATCATAACAGCATACTTGTAGTTCCATCAGAGGTTATTTGTTCCTTCGCCATAATTTGTTCTACTCTCGCTTCTGGGAGTCGCTCCTTGTCCATACGAGGGTCCGGGTACATTCCCTTCTTTGTTTGTGCTCTCAAAATTCCCTTGTCTTGTCCCACTTCCAAAATATTAATACCCTTCTGATTTGGGAAGTTGGTGTCTTCATGGTCGCCTGGTCCACACCATTTGCAAAATAATTGTACGTTTTATTTCGTATTTTGGCAGTCTCTCACAAAGTGTCCCTATTCGCTACAATGTCAGCATTGTATGATAGGATGTCCTCTAGAGTTGTACTGTATTTTATTTTTTCCTCCTCGTTGATTCCCATTACCACTTAGAAATACATTTTGTGCTTTCCGTGGGGTGGACTCTCCCTGAGTGAAGAGTACTTGTGTATTAGTGCACTTTAATTTTGCACTTTGTGCACCATAGTTCATTACTTTCTTTACTGGTCCCTTTCTCAGCCTTTAGTTCTTTTATTATTCTCATCATGTCTCATCGTAGGGCCTAGACTATTATTGATTCATCATCGTTACTACCCTCAGTGTTATCATCATCATGTGTCTTCCTCTTTCCTTAGGAGGATGACTTGTTTTCACTCTCGATGTCCATTGCTCAATTGCAGGCATTGACATACAAGGGAGGAGATACCACTTTCGTCTTCTTGCACAAGGAAGGGATCAACCCCCTCAATGAACCACCTCTTCTTCAACCCGTTGGCTAGCTGATTCTCCAACTTTCCCAACAATTCCTTGAGTCTATGATTGCAAGCCTGTACACTCTCGTTCTTCCCTTGTTTGGTATTATAAATTCAGCGACGATCTCATTCTCTTATCGTAGCAATTTCAGCTCACCTTAAAATACCCTCATGAGCACATCCCAAGAAGTTATGGATGAAGCATATAGTTATGTGAACCATTCGATGGTTGTACCTCATAGTCTTGTTGGAAACACTCTCAACTAATAGTCTTTTTCATCTTCAGCGTTTGGTACCCAAATAGTCTCACAAGTCTGACTGTTTGCTACCCAAATAGTCTCACAAGTCTTCCAGTGCCTCATAGGGTCTTTTGACACATTCCCCATGAACTTTGACAATTTCCGTCGATCCACATTTGAACTTGTCAAAGGAGTCACCATCTTTCTTGCCTGCGCACACCCTTGTGCATCAGACCTGGATGGATTGTTTCGTCTGCTATGTTCTAGTTCTTACCTTGTACTCTCGGACACACACACGTCCTCTACACATCCACCTCCAGCATCTCCAACACCTCGGGTATTTTAAGGCTTTGACTTGTACTTGTACTCCCTTCATCCGAAGGTTTGTGGTTCATATCGTCTAATGATGGGTTCTCCTAAGATAGATAGATTCACAATAACATGCAATATGTCTATCCGTTCAAGACTCCCTTCTTCGTCCTCCTCATTTGACGATGTCTTTATAAATGGTTTTCTTACTTGGTTTTCAATGAACATTTTGTCAAAGTGCCATAGGTTTTTGGTAATTTCTTATAATTTTCTTCTCCATTCTTGTTCTGCAATTCTTAAAGATCGTCTGATTACTTGGTCTTGACCACCCAATGGTCTCTTCTCGACTATATTGGGATCCAAGGGCATGAATCACGCAATGTTGACATGATTTATTTTAAGGCAACAATGCCAAATTTTTATTGTTATACCTGGCAATTTACATTCATGAAAAAATAATAAAAATGGTAGTGTGTGCCAAATATAGGAGTAAAATATATCTTTATTAGGTCATGAATTCATTACATAGAAGAAGACTAGAGATGGTCGGCTAAGGATTGCAATTTACCCGATAATACCATCCCCTTCCTTGGAATATTTAAAGGACCCAACGATTATCATAAGGGACATAGTCGTCAACCAACCGGCAGACAACTACCTGAGAGGGATAACAAACATAATATAGACAATTAATACATTGACAAAAAACCAATATTATCAAACATAACAATACACATCTTATGCCGACTACAAGCAATATATGACCTCTTTAGGATTTATGATCCTAAAGATAAAAATGAGAATATTTTAAAAGAGAAACATGCTCTGGTCAAAAAACCAATGGACTCAAATGAAATAGAAGAGGATGAATAAGGAATGCTAATTGGTGTGCTAGAACAATAAGAGGAAGGTGAGAACATTGAGGAAGGGGAATCCCTTGACATTTGTCAGTATTATTCTAATAAGTTTAAACCAGGTTGTGGAAAATCATTGGAGAAGAAGAGAGGAATGAAATTTTTTCAGATCTTAGAAAGCTAGAACGTGAAGTTTCAAATCAGAATAAAATAACTACATTATTCAAACAAGGGAAGGGGAAGGTCCTTCCCGCGAAGCAATGATGTTGTTAACTTGGAATGTTAGGGGACTGAATGCCCCTAACAAACAACATTTACTCAAATGTTGCATCTTCTCATCAAAAACATAATTAATTATTATGTTGCAAGAAATAAAACTGAATCTACAGTATATGAAAACTCTAAAAAAGAAATAGGATTCTTGGAGGTAGAAATAGTAAAATTTCTAGGTGTCTTTGGGGTTTTGGCCATTCTTTGAAATCTGAGGAGAGTGTCATTTGAGAAATTAGTAGACAAACATCATTGGAAGGGGGGAATGATTAAGAGTGTCACTGGAGTTCTTGAATTCATCCTCTTGAATATATATCGACCAACAACAAATATGAAGAAACAAGAGCTTTGGGTTGAGCTAGATATCTTCATGCAGCATGTCCCAATATAATTATAGATGAGGATTTCAACGCTATTTGAAATTTGTTCAAAAAAAGAGTACGTATTCAAAAGGAGCTACAATCATAAATTGATTTTAGGAGTTGAGTTTTGAACAATAACTTAATTGAAATAGAAATTGAGAAAGGTGTTTTTACTTGGAACAATAGGAGATTGGGTTTCATCCATATAGTGAAGAAATTAGATAGGTTTATTTTCAAAGGATATCTAACCTCATTTCCCTTTGATTTCAAATCCTTCATCAAATCAATATCAAAATCAAATCTTTCCCAATAAAGTTAGAACTATTGGGGGGAAAGAAATTGTTGCATTGTCCTTTCAAGTTTGAAAATATGTGCATGAAAGATCAACAATTTTTGAATTAATAGAAAGATGTTGGAAGGAAGAGCAATTTGAAGGATTAAAACTATATTGTGAAAATGTTGTCATTTAAGCATAAATTATTGAAATGGGATAGGGAACATTTGAGCAATATTTTCACAACCAAAACCAATATAGAGGAAGAGATGGGAAAATTCAATGAGGAAGTGATTCAGCAAAGCATGGATCAAAATAGATTTATGAAAGAGAAGAAACTTCTAAAAGTATACGAGGAAATGCTTGCTAAAGAGGAGATTTTTTGGAGACAAAAATCTAGGGAGGTCTGACTATTGGAAGGAGATAGGAATTCTAAGTTTTTTTCACAATAGCACCGAGTAGAGAAGAAATATCAATACAATTCATAGATTAAGAGATGGTAAGGGAAATATGAATGAAAATATCGAGGTGAAAGCTAGATAATGAGTATTGTCTGTCGTTGATATTTTAAAGAATTGGGAGGGCTCTAAGTATAATGCCCAAAATATGTCAAAGAAGAATATATCAAGATTGATTTTAGAGACACAAATTAAGATGTTGATAGAGAAATTTACAACGTCGGAGATAGACACAACTCTCAAACAACATCAACCACATAAAGCTCCAGCTCGGATGGATTTCCAGATAGCTTCTTTAAAAAATATTGGCATATTTTAGGGAATGAGATTACTTAGGCATTAGAGGCAGCAAAGAATTTGGGTAGATTCCTAAGGAAAATTAACAATACCTTTATCACATTGATACCCAAGAAGGAGAAAGCTTTAAGTTTAGACCAATTTCTCTTTCCAATAATACCTATATAATCTTTGCAAAAGCTTTAGCAAATAGGTTGAAGAAGCTACTCCCACCATAATTTCAGAAGAACAGATTGGATGTGTGCCAAGTAGATCTATATTTGATGGAGTAATTATAGCTCAAGAAGTTATTCATTTGATTCAGAATAATCTAAAACCAAGCATGATTGTCAAATTGGATATTAAAAAAGCATATGATAAGGTGAAGTGGAGGTTTTTATGAAAATGACATAAAGCATTTGGTTTTTGCAGAGAATTGATCAATTTAATTTTCTATTATGTTTCCACTCCAAGGTTCTCAGCTCTAGTAAATTGATCACCGGAAGGGTTCTTTGAAATTGATAGAGGATTACACCAAGGGGATCCAATATCCCCTTTTTATTCATTATTATGGTCAAGGCTTTGTGAAGGACCATAAATAGGGCTCAAGAGGAAGGTCAAATTGTAAAGAGCCTACTTGGCTTTGTCCTGAATTTTACTTGCAAAAGTTTTATTTATTTTGAAATTGCAATACAAGTAACAAATTAATTTAAAATAACTACTACTAATCATAAATTGCTTGTCTCTAAAATTCTCTTATTGAATTCAAATATGAAACCATCTAAATCTAATATAAAACGTTACATTCATTAGAAGGGAGTTAATTAAAGTTGGAACCTATAATTCCCTACCCACGTCTCACCATGTTGGTTGCATCTCATGCAATGGTGGCAACACAGCAACACAAAAACTCATGCCAAGCATTACCCACGGTTTTCACTTGGTAGTTGGTGTTAAACTTTAGAACCAGACATTTTCTCTTGCAGTCCCTGCTATAAATTTGATCTTTAACTCTTCTAGGCATATCAAAGGACAATATTGAACCCTTCACAAATCACCAACATCAAATTTGTTGGTTCAAAGTGCAATGACATCTGTAAGAACTCACATTCTTAAGACCAAAAGAGACTAGAACCATTGGTTCCATACTTCACCCAAACATCAATGAATGAACAACATAATGAGTGCCTTTGAATTATTCCAAGAGCCTTTATAAATTCTTCTTCACAAATCGATCCCTAATCTTCAACTTCACACTTTTCATAACTTAAAAGTAATACTTAGCTTTTCTCCCCAATTGCACTTTATGAGTTTGAAATATATTTTTTGATCATATTCCTCTCCAAGACTTTATAAGAAAGCATTTAATACTTTGGCAATAAATAATAAGCTCTTTAATTATTAATTAAGTATAACATAATTAATAATCATATATTATCAAATAGCTTATTAAATCTCCGGGATGTATAACTTGCCCACTCCTATATTCACTGCCCGAGCCAAATGCCATAATGTGCTGCCATAAATAGACACTACCAAAAATAGACTTACTATAAATAGTAAGACCCTCAAACTGGAAAATTTGCAAATGAATCCACACTCCATTGATACCATTGCTCTGACGCCCTGCTAAAAGAAGAAACCATGATGATCCCAAAATAAACACTTGCTATAAATAGTAAGTCTATCAATCTGACTCAAATGAAGAGCAAACCTGGCATCACAAACCTCCAGAGTGGAAACTGACCACTGGCTCTGCCACATGACCCCCTCTATCATCCTGATTAGCAAACGAGGGTCCAAATATAGGCAAATCCCTCAAACTCCAAGGCACCCAAAAACAGGGACATTACAATTATCCCTTCCTGAAATTTCTTGTCCCCAAGCAATCCCTAAAAACAAAACACAGAAGTCCACCCAGATCCCAAGGAGAGAATGGAGTAATGTCCCTACGATCAACTGTAAACTCCTATGACGAAATCACCATCCACTGAGTTGGCCAAAACACATTGTTAGCATTTCAACCATAGCGACCCATACAATCTACAGTGCCAAACCTGTCACTACCTGGAGTCCACTAGAGATTAAACTCACAACCAACCATCACAAAGAAGAATGGATATCCAAAATCATCAAACAAACCAGTGCTTCCTACACACCCTGCCATTCTGCCCTATGTACTCTCATAAATCCATGCACTGTAAAACCATCCAAGATGAACTGACCCTACAAGTCACCTCATGCTAACTTGCAGTAACCAACCCCATCAACTGCAGATGGAGAAAACCCATCCCAAGAAGAATGGTGTAACCCTAGAGCCAACCCACACCGACGCACAAACAAGTCCTCAATCAGTGGGTCAAAAGAGAAATTATGAGCACTCGTCACTATGTAATCATGGTGAAAAGCTTCACTCCCCGTCAGAGGATCAACAAAATCGAATCACGAATCAAGAGATGGCTCCAATCTCTAAATCTAAAAAGTGGTTGGACAGGATCCTGGGTAACCCTCTTAGTAAACCTAACCATAAAATATCGATGAGGAAGCATTGTAGTCAAGGTATCTACAATCTTCCCCACTAACATCTGAATACCGCGAGAACCTTGGATGAGTGTACCCTAAGAAGCCCAGAAAGGTCCCTCTTGCAAAACCAGACTCTCAAGCAAGTATTGCATGAATGACTATGTGCAGCAGAAATTATAAGAAGAAACGTCAACCTACTCCCCTGCAATCCACAATTGATCCCTTAGAAATTGCGGCACTACCAACTGCCTATCACTATCAACTGTATAAAAAGGAGGAATAGATTTGCTACCGGCGGAAGGGAACAAATCATCATGAAAGCTCGTCTCTAAAAAAGATGATACCTTGTCCATGTCTTGTGAATCAAAGGGAGTAGTGAAAGAAACTGGCACACAACTCTCCAGTGAATCTACTCCTGCTACCTCGGGACTCTCAACAACCTGCTGAGAATCGTTTGTCATCATGTTAACAACTGGAGGACCTGGTACCTCAAGACTCTCTTTGATATCCCTCACTGAAGCACTCACCTCCTTTGTGTCTACTGCATCTGTCTCAAGAATGGATGTAACTGAGTCCCCAACACATCCATCACTATTGTGGAAGCAGACTCATCACCAACCACTACTATATGCAATAGAACTGGATCTATGGCAGGCAAAGACTGAATTCACTCCAACTCCATAGTAACCTCTTCTAAACATCCTTGTGACTCCCAGAGAGCCAACAGAGTGCCCTCTAAAGCCTCAAAAGTCTTTGTGAGCTCCTGAGTATGCTCACTCACCTCCTCCTCTTTGTCCATTAGTGCCTCATATGTCGTACTCCCCCACTCAACTAGGTGATCTCGGTTGGCTACAAACTGTAAATAATCCTATCTCAAAACCCTGACAACCTCCTGCAAGGAATGAATCTCTTTCAGGGAAAGGTAGCTACCACCGTTCCCATCTTTCATAGGAGAACCCCAACCATAAACAATCAACAGCTGACGAGCGGCATCGAAATTATCGAGAGTAGAAGTAATGTCTCTCTCATCGACTCTCAACTGGCTAGTCACATGATGACTATGCACGACGAGCCTCCTATGTACAATTTCCACTACACTGTCAACACTATGGAACGAAGCTAATCCAACAAACTCCCCTCAAGATAACGGTATCTCTGTGTACTATCATCCGAGCACACATCTACAAACTGAGTACTTACATCAGACTCATCCTCATCTACCCCCGAGGTAGTTGTTGTTGAATCTGACTCATCACAATCCTCAGCTACCTCGTCCTTTGTAACCACATGACAATCTAGATCCTGGTACCCATCCTCACCCACTAACAACTCAGAGTCCTCCCCCAGGGTCTGATAAATCAAGCATGACTCGCTAGAGGTAGAGTCATCCTCATGAGTCACCAAGGAAGTAACCTCATAATTACTCTCCTCATGCGCGCTATCAAACTCGCACATGTCCACCAACGAGGTATCGCTACTGTATACCTCTACAAACACCTCAACTGCAAGAGTGAAAGTCCTGGCTGAAACAAACTCCTGCCACTCATATGCTCCCCCATTCTCATTCGTGAGTCCCTATAGAAAAGGAACTTGGAACCCACCACCATCGGATGACAACGCTGAGTCCACACCTAATGTCTAATATAAAAACAAGGCACACTGTAGCATGCATCATCCTCATACTCAACATCAGAGGTATCCACAATGCTAGTATCAACATCGTCTATCCGAGACCCCTCTAGTACCTCTAGCTGCATACATGACTCTATGTGATCACATGAATCATCTACATTGTGGAATGAACCTATGTCACCTGAATCATCTGTAACACTCCACTCTTGAGTTTCATCAATGGGTGACTCCATAATCACCTCCTCAATACAGGAAATGGTTGCAATCTCCTGTACTGACTCCACACTGTGATAGCTGTCATAAACACCAAAGCTCTCAAAGCTCAAATAATTCTCGCAGTCCTCAAAAATAACACCATCATCCAAGGTGTCAAAATCCATAGTGGTATCTACAACATCCTCCACTCTCAAACTATCCACGACATGATCGACAGACTCACAAAGGACTATTGTCTTGAAAACCAGACCATGTATCGTTGAAACTACTACCAACTAATGCAAAACTGTCATCAATGGTAGTGGACATGTCACCAGCCTGATCCGTGTCACTAACTCTAGTAGGCTCAAGATGTTGAAACCTAGTACCACTATCTGCCAACAAGACAGGCGCCTCCACATGTCCCTGCAAAGAATCTCCACTCTCAAGTGGGCAAATAGGACTAGTGGTTGATCCACTAAGTACAGGAACATCTCAACCATAATCTGCAACTGCTGAAAACTCATCATGGAGATTTCTAGATGTCTCACCTGTATAATCTGTCGCCTTATCGACAGTTGCCGAATTTGAAAGACTTGCATTGAGTCTTTCCTGACTTTGCCTTAGTCTCTCCATATTTTTCATCATGGCATCTGTTTGTTGTCTAAGAAGAGACATACTGTCTAACTGGTTACCTTGTTTTCTAATTTCTTGTGTCTGTCCATGACTGCAAAAAAAAATAAAGTGCTAATCACTCAAGTCAAACAATTAAGCACAAAGGGTTCCACCCCAACAGGATGGCAAGAAACTGCTCTGATACCCCTGTAAAGAGCCTGCCTAGCTCTGTCCCGGATTTTACTTGCAAAAGTTCTATTTATTTTGAAATTGCAATATAAGTAGCAGATTAATTTAAAATAAGTACTACTAATCTCTTATTAAATTCAAATATGAAATCATCTAAATCTTATATAAAATATTACATTCACTACAAGGGAATTAATTAAAGTTGGAACCTGTAATTCCCTGACCACGTCTCACCATGATAGTCGCAACTCATGCAATGATGCAAGCACAGATACACAAAACCTCACGCCAAGCATTACCCACAGCCTTTAATTGGTAGTTGGTGTTAAACTTTCAAACCAGACCATTCCTCTTGCGCCTGCTGCTATAAATCTAATCTTTAACTCTTCCAAGCGTAGCAAAGGACAATTTTGAACCCTTCACAATTCACTAGCATCAAATTTGTTGATTCAAAGTACAATGGCATCTGTAAGAATTCACATTCTTCAGACCAAAGGAGACTGAAACCCTTGGTTCCATACTTCACCAAAAATCGAGCCAAAATATCAATGAATGAATAACATAATGAATGCTTTTGAATTCTTCCAAGAGCCTTTATAAAGTCTTCTTCACAAATCGATCCCTAATCTTCAACTTCACATTTTTCATAACTTAAAAGCAATACTTAGCTTTTCTTTCCAATTGCACTTTATGAGTTTCAAATATATATTTTAATCATATTCCTCTCAAAGACTTTATAAGAAAGCATTTAATACTTTGGCAATAAATAATAAGCTCTTTAATTATTAATTAAGTATGACTTAATTAATAATCATCAATTATCAAATAGCTTATTAAATCTCCCGGATGAATAACTCGCCACTCAGATATTCACTGCCCGAGCCAGATGCCATAATGCCCTGCCATAAATAGACACTGCCAAAAATAAACTTACTATAAATAGTAAGTCCCTCAACTGGAAACTCTACAAATGAATCCACACTCCACTAATACCATTTCTCTAACGCCCTGCTAGAAGTAGAAACCATGACGATCCCAAAACAAACACTTACTATAAATAGTAAGTTTGTCAATCTAACTCAAATGAAGAGCTAACCTGGCATCACATACCTCCAGAGTAGAAGCTGACTATTGGCTCTGCCACACAACCCCCTCTATCATCTTGATTAGCCTACGAGGGTCCAAATATAGGCAAATCCCTCAAACTCCAAGGCACCTAAAAACGGGGATATTAAACAAAATAGAGGAATTAAGATCTCTAGTGCAGTTCAGAAGATTTCTCATCAACAATTCAAAGATGATAAAATGTTTTTTTGCATATGAAGACAAAAAGGAGGCTATTAAGATTAAAAAAATCTTAAAAGTTTATTCTAAAGCATCAGGGAAACAAGTAAATACGAAAAAATCAAAGATATTTTTTGGCACCCCTAGGAGGGAGAGAGATTATAGATTCATTGGGCTTTAAGGCACGCAAATTGTCATGCTCTTACTTAGGGTTACCTTTAGACAAAAGGTTAATAAGAACCAAGATTTGGGAACCTATTGGTGAAAAAATGGATAGGAAAATGGAGTCGTGGAAGACAAAATGGTTATCATGGGCAAAAAGGATTACAGTGTTGAACGTTGTTTTATGAGCCCTACCTATCTATTTGATGTCTTGCCTAACACTTTATGTGGGGGCAAATACAAAATTAGTGCAAAAAATGAGATCCTTCTATTGGCTAAGTAAATTGGAGAAGAAAAAGCTACCTTTGATTGCTTGGGATAAGATTTGTAGACCAATATCAACTAGGGGATAGGTTTGAGGAATCATCTTTGCCAAAATAAAGCACTGCGACCAAAGCCGGTATGGAACTTGTTTAAATAACCCCATCTTAAATGACTAAGGATACTAAAAAGTAAATATTTGAATGATATAAGTTCTAGTGGGATTTTTAGAACTCCAAATCCTCCAAAAGGATGAAGAGTTTGAAATTTCAAGTTAAATGTAGAAAGATGATCACAAAGCAGATTACTTGGGATGTGATAGATGACAAAAGTGCTTTGTTCTAGGACCCTTGGGGTGGTTATTCAGTAAGAGATAAATTGATGAATTATAACAGGATTAGAGAATTTTATGAGTGAAAATGGGGTTTATATGTAAGAGACTATGGAATTGGTTAGTATATATCCTTCTCTGGGTTGGAAGTGGAAATACTTTAGGATCTGCCTATTCTAACAGACGACTTATTCCATCTTAAGGAATTTTGAAAAAAAAATCACTGACATTTTAGAATAAAAGGACATTCTTGTTTAGAATGGAGCAAAGACAAGGTGTTAAAATTCAAAAGATGGTTATAACGTAATGGTTCAAAAATAATGTTTCCAAAAATCTAAGATTCCACTTCACTTATGTTGGGATAAAATGTGTCTTCCTAAGGTAGGTTTTTTCTCTTGGGCAGCCCTTGAAGGTATAATTCTCACAGCGAAATGGTTTAGAAAAATAGGGTTTGCTAATTCATCTATCTGCTCATTATGTGGGTATAATGAAGAGCCAGTTAATAATATTTTGTTGAATAACCCTTATGCTTAGAGATGTTAGCAATGATTATGTGCTAAACTAGGTTGGATTACTGCTCTCCCCAATGATATCATGAGCATCTTTCAAGGTTAGCCTAGATTGTATGCTTCAAGCCTCTATGGTATTCTTTGGATTTCTCCGCCTTCATTGTTGTTATGTGAATTGTGGAAGAAAAGGAATCATAGAATCTTTCAAGAAAAGGAGATGAATTGGGAGGCATTAACAAATAAGATAGAAGTTGATATTGTGGAGATAGTGAATAGTAGACTAACAATGTATTGTCCTAAGGAGGCTTAGTTTACTAGCTAGGAAGACAAAATCAAAGGAAGATGGTTTGGATTGAAGATCCCTTCCTTTATTGGCAGTAGGGGAGAGAAAAGTAAGACTAATAGAGAACAGTGTGAATGGACTACTCCAAAGGTTGGTTGGGCTAAAATGAACTTTTATGGAGCTTATCGAGGAAATATGGGTGCTTCTAGAGCAGGTTGCATAATTTGTTGTTGGGATGGAACATTAGTTGCCAAATTGGCCAAATCTTTAGAACAAGATACAAATAATATAGCTGAATTCAAGGCGTTAGCAGAAGGAATCTTACTATGCAAAGAATTAGGAATTAAGGTGGAAAGTGAGGAAGATTCTACAATAGCTATCAATGTTCTCAGAGCAAGAAAAGAATTGAATTCAAGACTAAATTCATTCTTGGGAGGAGTCGTAGAACTTAATTTTTTGACGCTATCACTATAAATCATGTTTATAGAGAAGCAAATGGATTGGTAGATCAAATAGCAAATATTGGAACAGACAATATGGAATGTAGACAAGTGTGAACACATAGTATTGATAGTAGATAGGTGGGAGATACCCATCAAATTCAAATTTAAATCTTAAATGTGGAAAATACTTCAAGACTATGGCAACGAGGATCATAATGATATGGATAAAGTTGTTAAAGGACTCATTAGTAGGACCGAATACAATATTCTTAAAAGGAGTTTTCTATCATTACGAGGGGACTTCAATTACCTAAGGTGTGGGTTGATGTTTGATGTTTCGATTATTAGTGGGAGGCAAGACCATTTATTGTTTAGACAATATCATCATGTTTGAATAAAGGCTAATTTGAGTAAACATAGACACCTAGTCTATAGCCAACTCATTCTCGTTATCTTTGATGGTGAAAGATGACTAGAATTTATGAAAGTGACAGTTGTATAATTGGAGAGATGTGACAACAAGGACCGAAAATAGGACTTGCTTTTATAACTCATTTATGACAAGCCTTCCCAAGAAGCAACAACAATACTTTTAATAAAACTCTTCTCCATTCATATATTTCTATTCTATATGTCAAGGCTTTCAAGAATGGAAAGCATTTTCTTAGTCCGCCCTGCAAAATAGGTTTAGGGAAACATGGATACTCCTATCAGATTTCTATCAGCAAGAAGGCAGATGTCATTTTTAGGAACCATTACGGATAAGCAACTTATGGAGGTTTTGAATTACTCTCAAAGATAGATAATCCATGCAGTGATTCAAATTTTGGGGCCAAGATTTTTTCATCCAAACCATAGCTATAGAGTTAATATCATCATTCTTGCGAGCTTTTTAGCTTCTATTTTGACAAAGCAGAAGAGCTATGCAAGAGGGTTTTCAAAAGTGATTATTTGGGAGATATAAATAGTGTGATGTTGAATATTGAAAAAAAAAATCACAATTTCATACCCAAAGCACTACAATACGACTATGGAGGCTCGAAAATTTGTCCCTAGATTTCTTGTCCTCATAGGATGGAAGGATAAACCACGAGAGTTAAGGGAGAGCTTTACTCAAATAAGTCTAAATTTTATCAAAAGGCTAATGGATATCACAAACATCTTGGGAGAAATTATTAAGGGCAAACTAGATGAAGCAGCAAATTGTGTTTATAAATACAGGTATGATGAATACCTAGATGGATTGGGTAGTGAGGATTCGAGTGATTGCAAGGAGGAACCTAACAATGCAAGGATGATACTAACGATTGCAATCAGAGGCCACCATGGTTTGAGCTCACGAGTTGGCCCTTCCAATGCGTCTATAGAAGCAAGATGAAAAGCCCTAGCTAAGGTTTGAAAATTCTCTATCATCTCTGATTTTTTGCCATATTCATTGTATTTTTTTTATCCTGAAATTGCTTTTAGTTGACAAAGATTTAAAAAATTATTGATATTGTGTGGTTTTGGGTGATAAAAATTTGAAATGTTTTTGTAGTTTTTTGTATCGAAGCAAGTGACATTAGGAGCAGATGATTTATATCTGGCATATGCAATTTTAGAATATTAGAAGATAAGAAATATGGACAAGCCTTCGATCTTGTGGAAAATGTATATTTTCTATAAATTTGAAACTTAATAAAAACTTTCATACAACTTCAACCTTTTATCGAGCAAAAGAAAAAGTATTATTATTTCACTTTCTATATAAAAACATTAATCAATTTCTTTGTTATTAATGAAAGGAAACTAAGTGTGCGGAAAATAGTTCCCTACGCTAAACTCCCGAGAAGAGGGTCGTGCAAATTCAGATTTAACCCTTATCAATTACAGAATGATAATATAATAACATGCATAAATAAAAAAATGAGAATGACACAATGATTTACCCTGGGGAAAACCTTTCGGTAAAAAACCCCAGCACTCCAAAACCTGCACAATGTATTAATCAAAACTATTGTTGTTTACAATACACTTGCAATGCAAGTTCTTTCAGGAGATAATCGACACTTGAAGACAAATCCAATAGCATAACAACATTCCAACAATACACTAACTTCACTCTGCGATTTGCAACCCAGAAATGCTTATATCATGCGCTTCCCTTTTTAGGGCAACTTCCAAAGATAACCGTATTAGGGTTTTACCATTCTCCAGAAAAATAGGAAACCCAAAAAAAAACTCAGAAGAGTGTACAGTACTCAACATAATCAGTTGCCACATGTCTTGCATGTCTTCACTTGTCATCGAATCTTTCACAATTAGCTCTTACAACTATTAATGACCGTCATAGAAATCCGTCATAATCGTTTCAGTCATGATTACCTTACACATTGTCCAAAGTGCCAACATTTGGCAAATAACCTCTATTCACCTAGACCAAGTTTGATCATCCTTGTCATCTTCCAAATGGAGTGAAAACACAACATGTCTACTCAACTAAATGACAGAACGGATATCAAACTTAAATACAAAACAAATAATATCAAATGTAAGGAAATATACAAGGTTGAGACACCTTATTCCTAACAATTAAGACCAAGCAATGGAAATACATGATTTAAAGAAACTGATAACTTTAAATAGTTTTTTATTGAAAAATACTTGAACTATGAGTTGTTCTCAATACAAACAGTTCTATTAGTTGTCTTGCCTTCGACAAGAAGTAACATAGATTATTGGTGACTCTTCAATCTATACTTAGTAATGAAAAATTATTAAATTACAATTGGACATGTTTTATCACATGGATAGGGACAATCGATTTCCTTTATAGGCCTCCGTTTAAAGTACCAATCTCCCACAGCCTCTGCAATGGTCTTCAAAACATACATAAAAAGTAAAGACGAGTATAACAATAATCATGATATATATATGTGTGTGTGTGTGTGTGTGTGTGTGTGTGTGTGTGTGTGTGTGTGTGTGTTCAATGTGAAATTGTAAAGTATAGAGAAGGTAAAAAGAAATATATACGAGGAACAAGATCTATTCTTGTGCAAATTTAGTTTCCTACCTAATGTTTTGAATCAAAAATAAAAATAACAAAAACAAATAAATAGGATTTTTTTTCAATACCACAAACTTAGGTTAGTAATCCTTCTGAATGTAAATAACAAAATAAAAAAAATGCAAAGCCTTGGGTTCCCCGTCATTTCAAGTATCATATATATCAAAACAATGTTCACCCTTCTCCAATACATGTATTCCCTTTGGGAAAGGAAAATTTGAAATAAGATAGAAGATAATAATACATCTTAGTTAAAGTGGTACTATCTTATATATCATAAATTCATAATTATAAGTATACTACATGGTAAAAAATTAGCACTAGGAAGAGCTTTGACACTAGGATGTTCTTCTGCTCTAGCAAATAATTAAAGGTTTCTTTGAAGTTATGCTTATTTTGAGTTGGTTTGTTGATTAGAAAATTATATTTTTAAAAGAGAGGTTATAAATTCAAATCTTGCAGTTCTTGTAATATGTTTAGGTATCTCCTATATGGTAGGAATAAGAGGTAGTCCCATATGCTATAAGTCTTATGTTGTCCACCACATAGTTGCATAACTAACCTTCAACCCAACCATTTACTATTTCTCTCTGCCCATTTGTCTAAGGATGTTAGCTGGTGTTTGGTGTCAACTTTGTGCCAGATAGTTTAAAATTGGTCTAAAATATGCTAAAAAAATCTTGTATCTTGATCACTTACTATATTCTTCAGAAGTCCATGGACTTGAAACATATCTTTGAAGACTAACTCTGCTACTTAGGGTGTATTGAATTCTGATAAATGACAAAGAAGTGTGCATACTTGGTCAATCGGTCAACAACCACAAAAAAATAATCTTTCTCATGTACCTTAGGAAGTCTAGTGATGCCATTTATTGATATGCTTTCTCATTTTTGTTTCAAAATCCATAGGGGTTGTAATAGACTAGGCGGGAAAGTATGTACCGCTTTATTTTGTTGTCATGCACGACATTCCTTTACGAAGCGAAGAATGCCATATTTCAAGCCTTTCCTGGAGAATCTTTCTCTAACTTGTTTGTATGTCTTGAAGTACCCTAGATGTCCGGCCATGGATGTCTCGTGGACAAGCTTTAAGATTGTTTCTTCAAGTTTTGATTCGGGTACTAAGTAGATCCTATAATTATAATGATGATGTCATATGTTACCATGTATTGGTCATCTTGAGTTTTTCCATCCATTACATCACTTACGAAGCTATTCTTAAAATATTTTTCTATGAGATGAGCTTTCCAATCATTTAAGATCACAGAAAATGAACAAAGTATGTTTCTGGGATAGAGCGTCAACCACATTTATCTTTCCTTTTACATATTCAATATTGAAATCACAAGCTTGTATCTTACTGCCCACTTTTATTGTCTTTCATTAAGACCTTTTTGCTCCAATACATACTTCAAACGATTATGATTGGTCCTTACCAAAAACTTTCCACCAACTAGATATTGTCAAAATTTGGTTAAAGTATGCATTATGGAAAGCATTTCCTTGTCATATGTGGAGTATAATCCTTCATTGTCTTTTAGCTTCCTACTTTCGGAAGTGATAGGGTGCCCATTTTCTATCAAAACTGCTCCTATCCCTTCAGAAGCTTCACATTCTAGGAGGATGGTAGATTGAAATTGGAAAGAGCTAGAACCAGGCAATTGCTTATGGTTTCCTTCAATTTGTCAAATTCTTTTTTGTGTCTCATCTGCCCATTTAAAAGCTTCCTTCTTTTTCAAAATTCTCAAGGGTGCCCCAATAAGGGAAAATCCTTTGAAAAAACTTCTATAATAGTCGCACAACCCATAGAACCCATGAAATTCAGTAAGGGTTTTAGGTGGAGGCCAATCCAATACAACTTGCATCTAGTCTTCATGTACCTAAGATCATATTTAGATTCTTTAGCATATAAGGACTACACTTTCATTGTCTCCAAAACTTTATCTAAATTCTTGAAGTGTTCTTCCCAACTTTTTCTATAAAGATGTCATCAAAAAACATTAGTAAGAATTTCCTTAATTGCTTGTTGAATAAGTGTTTCATACAAGATTGGAAAGTCGCTGGCGCATTTGTTAGATCGAAGCGCATGACCAAAAAATCATAATGGCCAAAATGACATCGAAAAGTGCTCATGTGGATGTTTTGCTTTTGAAATATTATTTGGTGGTAGCCTTAAATCAATCTTAGAGAAATAGACTACTCTGTGTAATTCATCCAACAATTTATCAATCTTCGGTATAGGATGCCTATTTTTCATTGTCTTCTTGTTTAATGCTTCGTAATCAATGTGCATTCTTAGTGTTCCATCCTTCCTCTTTACTAAAACTATGGATGACACAAATGGAATTTAGCTTGGTCTTATATGTCCCATATTGAGTAACTCCTGATAGATTTCTCAATCTCATCCTTGAATTTTTTAGGGTGTCTATATGGAGTGGCGAGGATTGGTTTCACGCCTTCTTTTAATTCAATGGTGTGTTTGAAACCTCTATGGGGTGGCCTACCATGTGGTATGTCTCCAAAGACTATACTATTGTAATGTCCCCATTTTCCTGAGCATCTACTTTAAGAGGATTAGCCTATTTCCTGATCCTCATAGGCTAATGGAGTTGTTGAGAGGGTCCAGTTTGAGAGTTTTGGAGATCTTCAGGTGGCCCTCGAAAGGGTTTATCTCACCAAATCCTTCATTTATTTTGAAGCATTGATATTCAGAGGTTGGTTCTGTTTTGAGGGACTTACAATTTATAGCAAGTGTGTGATGTTTGAGAGGGATCTTACTATTTTTATTAAGGTAGATGGATGCAGTGGTTGATTCCCTGGTTCAAACGGGTCATCAAAATAATGAGTATTTAATGAAATATTAATATTTTAATGGCCTTTAATGATGTTTAATTATTTAAGTTATATTATAAAGTTACAAATTGACTTCATGATAAAGTGGGGAAAGTGGGGCCATTTGAGGGTAATGAGTAATTAATACTCATTGAAAAAGTATTAATGATATAATATAAAGTCAACTTTGCATCAAAAGGAAATGAATTGAGGTCATTAAAAGGACTTGTGAATGAAGATTCATGGTGAAATATTATTAAAAAAAAAGCCTTGGAGAGAAATTGAACTCATTCATGACTAGTGTATTTACTTTTGTTGGTGTGGAGAAGGAATTGAAAAAAGGGTTTCAATTTATCAGCTTGAGGAATTGAAAATTCTTTCGAGTTTCAACACTTTGAATTGGTGAGAGACCCAATGAATTGTGCAAGTGGAGAGATGGTTTCAATTGTTAAAAATACGAACCAGAAGTGTGCAAATAAACCACTAACAATAAAAGCAATAAGAAATGGGACAATGCACAGAATTATCCTAGGAAAACCCTCCTCAACAAGGGTGAAAAACCCAACCCACCAAAAATTAAGATCCTTTATTATAATCACAAAAGTCTGAATACAATATTCAGAAATTTCAAGTCTCTTAACTTGTACAAAATGAGAACTCAGATTTAATTCTCAACTTCACAAATATGTTCAAATAGTCAAACACAATGACT
The DNA here is from genome assembly GCA_018584345.1 of Thuja plicata. Lineage (NCBI taxonomy): Eukaryota > Viridiplantae > Streptophyta > Pinopsida > Cupressales > Cupressaceae > Thuja > Thuja plicata. The sequence continues at coordinate 550,069 of MU226379.1, read as the reverse complement.
TTAATGTTTTGATGATACAATCTTCATACTATAGATTGATCACACCTCAACTACAAATAACAACTACAGTCGGAAAACATAGACAACAACCACATATATAAGTCTCTTGAAAACTGAGAATGACAACATTCACTCAATAACAAACTTATCACAAAAATGGTATGCGCACAAAACTAGTTGAATGAATAATATCGCAAATACTCCCACTGAAGAAAAACAAGAGTTATACATCTGAAAAAATTGGAAAATAGCTCTTCCAACATAGATAAAAGAAGAAAGTGAGCCAAGCCAAGGAGAAACGAAGAGTTTCTTTGAACCGAATGACTCTTGGATTGCACACAAGTGACTCTTGGGCTTTGACCAAACAAGACGTCGAACCATAAATAATAATATCATTACCAAAGGATGAATAGAAGTCTCTCTTACAGCTATCCATACTTCAACATCAATAAGAGGTCATTACAGAGCTTCAACGTGTTGTATTTGGTGAGGATTTGTCTCAGATTTATGAAGTTTATTGGTAGATATAGTTTATAAGCACACAACACTAATTGGCATGGCTCAAGAGGTCGTATTTAATTCCATTGCTAAGTAGTCGTACTTCATTTCTTCAGTCGTGGGGCTTAGTTGTTCACACGCAAGTCATCAAGAATTGGTGTTACGGCTTTAAGGAGAAAATCGATCATTGCTTGTGCTTCCCTATTCATTAAACTATTGCATTTGGTGTTTCAATGAATTGTGTGAGGGTTTGAATGTTTATTGTTGTTATAAAAACTCTCTACTACGTTGAAGAAATCAAGTTATTTCATTTGCAATTAGACTTAGTGTTGCTATCTAGCATTAGCTTTATTGTAAATTGCCTAGATTTGTAGATAAAAATTTCAATTCGTGTGTTGTTATTTTTATGCAAAGTTATTATCTTGTCTGGCAACACTTCATAAAAATTCAAGGAATTGCATATTTATTTCAAAAAAACAGTTATATATATCATTTGCATAGCAAATTAGTGGTCTGACAGAGTTGGAACTTGTACGGGTTCTTATAGTGGTATCAAAGTGGTTTCCTGCCATCCCGTTGGGGTTGGAAATCATTGAGCTCACATGTTTGTTTTGAGTGACCAACACTCTTACAGTTGTTTCAGTAGTGGAAACATCTAGGAATTCAATCAAATAGGGAAACCAATTGAACATGACTATATCCAAGAACTAGTCAAAAGCCATGATAAAAGAATTGGAGAAGCTTAGACAAAGTCAAGAAATAATGAGTGAATTGCTTTCACACACGGAAACCATAAACAGATTAGCACAATATATGGCTTTCTTTTTTAAGAGATCTACATCACAAAACAAGAAAGGAGAGAAACATGAGGTCTCTACTGGTGAGGCTTCTAGAAATCTTTATAATTAATTTTCAGTAGCTCTTGACCAGCACACAATTGATCCCATGGAAATTAAAAATTAGATTTACATTAAGGAAGATGTTGGGCACAAGACACTTCATGATGACGTGCCCATTGGAGAAGTGTTAGTGATGTTTGAAGATAAACCAGTTGCATTCAAACAACTACATGAAGATAAGGTTTCCCGTGATGTGATTCACACTTGTGAAATTCCAATGGAGGCCCAAGATCAAAAGGTGGATGTGGAAATTGATCCTTTACTTAGTGGAGCAGCCACTGGTGTTTTGATTGCACATTATGAAAGAGACTTTTTACAAAGGCATGTCATTACAGATTTGTTTGAAGACAATCACATTAGGTCCCATCTTTCTCATTTGATAGTAGCCATTCCATGGGTGAAAGATGGTTGTATGGAGTCCTTCTGTGTAGACACTCAAGATTTGAGTGTTAGAGATGAGTTATGTGTTGCAGATGAAGGCCACAACAAGTCTGATTTTGCAGATCAAACCGGGAAAAATAAATCAGAAAACTCAATAATTAGTAATAGGTCTCAAGATCGGATTTTGGATGGACATGCAGCTATCTTGGAAGAAGTACGTGAAGATAAAGTCATATCAGCGGCTTCTACCTTATCAGTTGAGTCATCCATTGAGGTTCACTTTGCGCAAACTCCTCTGTTTATGGATACAACAATGTTATATGACAATCCACTTCTTGAGGTTGGTGTTGATCACCCATCTGAGTTAAGCTTGGCACAATTTACACCATCCGCGGACACAGTTAAGTTTCCTATAGCAAAAGTTGGTGTTCATATGTCCACAAATTATGGTGGTGACCGGGTAGAGGATGTGGCCACACTTATCACAGTTACAGGTGCAAATGATAATGTTGTGATGAGTGCATCTATAGAGAGCAGCAAAGAACCACATGTTGCATCAGGTTCTCTTGTGGTTACATCCACTACAGGTGTTGTTAGTGATGAGTCAGATGACAGGTTATATTCTGAACTATGAAAGTCAATGCTTGACCGAGGTAGGAGCTTTTTATAGTGACTGCATAAGGAGGTGCACTCATCACTACTTTTCTGATCCACAGAGAAGATTTGATGATGCATCAGTGTGGATTAGCTCTAAAGTTGTAACATCCTTTGTGGGATGAGTATTTGCCATCTGTAGTAGATGGGATCAGTGGCTACGAGTTGGATTTCTTGCAGAATCAACACATCCATGGGAGCCTAGTAGAGTATGGAGATAATGGTAGTGTTACAGATACCTTCGGATGTTCTATGTGAGTTTAGTGTGCTTTGGGACTCGAGTGATGATAGGGTTAGCACTGCAATTTGGGGGGTCCCATTAATTGACTTCAACACTTTGGGCACGATGAAGTTGAGTTCAAAGTTGAGCAGCAAAAGTTTGAGGATTTTCTTGGCAGGCTTCGGTTTAGATTTTGGGATCCTTCCAGTGCATCAGGATTTCAGACAGAGCTCACTGAGGAGTTTTTAGGAGTTTTCACAGTGAGGGGTGCCTATAGCTTTCCTTTTGATCCTCCTGTGGATGATCCCTTTCATAGTTTAGTTATGCATGGTTTGACAATGTGTATGACAGCTCACTTTGCGCAGTTTTGGGAAGTAAGCTATGTCAGCCTTTCCAATTGTTTCCCTATAAGATATTAACTCCTACGACATCTACAGTCATGTTTGATTTAGTTTGGCAGGTATTGTCAGCCATTCTAGTGTTGGTGTTACAAGAGATAGTTGGTATCAACAGGGATATTACACAATTCTACCATTGGGATTCGGGTGGACTAGTGTGTTATTTGTTTCTAGGATTGCTTGGGGAAAGAAATTTCAGGGAGGGAGGGTTGTAATGTCCACATTTTCCTTAGCATCAACTTTCAGAGGATGAGCCTATTTCCTGACCCTCGTAGGCTAATGGAGTTGTTCAAAGGGTCCAGTTTGGGAGTTTTGGAGCTCTTCAGGTGGCCGTTGTAAGGGTTTATCTCACCTGATCCTTCATTTGTTTTGAGGCATTGATATCAGAGGTTTTTGGTTCCGTTTTGAGGGACTTAATATTTATAATAAGTTTGTGATGTTAGACAGGGACCCTTACTATTTTTAGTAAGGTAGATGAATGCATAGTGGATGCAGTGGTTGACTCCCTGGTTCAGACGACTCATTAAAATTATGAGTGTTTAATGAGATATTAATATTTTGAAGGCCTTAAATGATGTTTAATTATTTAAGTTTTATTATAAAGTTATTAATTGACTTCATAATAAAGTGGGGCCATTTGAGGGTAATGAGTAATTAATACTCATTGAAAAAGCATTAATGATATAATATAAAGTCAACTTTGCATCAAAAGGAAATGAACTGAGGTTATTAAAGGGACTTGTGAGTCAAGATTCATGGTGAAATATTATTAAAAAAAAAGCCTTGGAGAGAAATCGAACTCATTCGTGACTAGTGTATTTACTTTTGTTGGTGTGGAGAAGGAATTGAAACAAGGGTTTTAATTTATCAGCTTGAGGAATTGAAAACTCTTTCGAGTTTTAGCACTTTGAATTGGTGAGAGACCCAATGAATTGTGCAAGTGGAGAGATGGTTTCAATAAGAGGCCATTACAAAGCTTCAGTGTGTTGAATTTGGTGAGGGTTTGTCTCAGATTTGTGAAGTTTATTAGCAAAAATAGTTTATAAGTGCCCAACAGTAATTGGTGTGGCTCAAGAGGTTGTATTCAATTCCATTGCTAGCAGTCATACTTCATTTCTTCAGTTGTGGGGCTTAGTTCTTCACACGCGAGTCACCAGGAATTGGCATTAGAGCTTTGAGGAGAAAATCGACCATTGTTTTGGCTTCCCTATTCATTCAACTATTGTGTTTGGTGTTTCAATGAATTGTGTGAGGGTTTGAATATTGATTGTTGTTATAAACACTCTACTGCATTGGAGAAATCAGGTTCTTCTTTCATTTGCAATTAGACTTAGTGTTGATATCTAACATTAGCTTCATTGTAAATTGTCTAGATTTGCAAATAAGAATTTCAATTCATGTGTTGTTATTTTTAAGAAAATTCATTATCTTGCCTAACAACACTTTATAAAAATTCAAGGAATTGCATATTTATTTCAAAAAATCAGTTTTATGTATCATTTGCATAGCAAATTAGTGGTCTGGCAGAGTTAGAACCTACAAGGGTTCTTACAACTATGCTTTCAACATGGTTTGCAATTCCTCATCATGATAGTACTTAGGATTGCTATTAGTTGCCTTAGATGAAACTTGATATTGCGCAGCCCTTGACACATCTCCATGCCTAAATATGCCTCCATCTTCTTGGCTGATACCACTCAAGGAATACCATCAAATAGTCCCTTGAATATCACCTTCTTTTCATTTTCTTTGAACTTGGATTCCATGGTTTGGACATTTTGTAATTACTTACCGATGGACGTCATTCATCAGATACCAAGTATGGCATTGGTATCACCCAATCCCACAATATAGAAATCATCTGACCGTATGATACTCAATGGTGATTTTAATTTTGGAACCCTTTTTACACATGATATTTGGTAGCCATCTACTACCATCACATCAAAACATTCGTGTTTGACTGTGTGAAGCCTTATTTTAGTAACCAAGGGTGAGTCAATAAAGTTATGATCGCCCCACTGTTAATTAATGTTGTAATCTTTTGTTCTCACAAAATACCACGAACCTTAAAGGAGATATACCTTGGAGTTCCAGAGATACTAGCAATTATACCTCACTTCTCATCTTTAAGAGAAATTTCTTCCCCTTTTAGTTCTTCATCTTGGTTATTATCAAGTTTGTCCTCATCATCATTATTTGGTCTCACTTCCGTGTAATGGAACTTTTCTTTGCCCTACAACTATGCTTCGATTCCCAAGGTTCTTTGCATGTAAAGTAATACTTCTTTTCCTTGGTCACACTTTCTTTCCTTGTAACTTCCTTTGGTGCATCCTTTTGACAAGATAGATTTAACTTCTCTTTGCTTTAGGTGTACTCGAATCCATATCATGATCTTTCTTGATGGCCTCTTGGAGGGTCTTAGGGCTGAGAGCTTTGACCCAACCCCTCAGAGGTCCTTTAGTCCATCCCTAAAAAATACAACCAATCTCTTTACGGATATATCGACAATCAATACTAAAAGTCTTTGAAATTTGCAATGTACTGCTAAATTGATCCCTCTTGCTTTAAATGTGTTGATTCCTTAAAATAAAGTTCAAAGTCTTTGTTGTTGAACATTTTGATCAGCGTTTCCGTGAACTCTATGTATGAGGCTATTTGTGCGTGATCCTTGGTGATCGTGCCATTGTACCACCATTCATGTGCCACTCCATCTAGTTGTAGAGCCACATATTTGATTGCTTCTTCTTTCGTCATGGAGTTGAGTTAAAAGTTTGTGTCAATTTTTTGTACCCATGCACATGTCGTAGTTTCTCCCAAACCATTAAAGTATGGTAGGTGATGTTTTCCTATCTTCCTCTTCTGATCCGTGTGATGATCTTGAGTACCTCTTTTATAACAAGTGCTTCATTCTCAAATCCACGTAATCCTTGAGGGACATTTCTGCTTGTAGTCCTCCATTCATCCAAACTTGATGAAATTGCTCTTATGGTTTGACTAAGGTAGGTTTGTTTTCCTTTTGTTGTTCTAGCTTTGGAGTAAAGGTAGGAATCATTGGTCTAAATTTTGGGGTACGATATTTTGAACACCCCTCATTACCTCAGTTTTCTTCCCTTTTGTTATGATCGATATTGATCATGGTTTGAGTCGATGCTTGTAATAATTGTGTTATCTATTGTTGCATATTTCATTGTTCCGCCATGAATTGATTCATTTTATCATTGAATTCTCTTCTCCCCCATGCTAGTTTCTCAACCTTCATAGGTTGGCAGGATAGCTCACTCCAATACCACTTGTAATGTCAGTTTGGGACTGATCTCTTTAAATTCAATTACATGAGACTTCTTACTATTAAACTTACATTCAAAATGAATTGGGTGAGTGTCAAATATCATGTCAATTATCTTGATAATTAGATTGTTCAGCAGTACTTGTATGAAGATGGTGATTTCAATGTCGGGTCACAATATCAGGTCTGGTATATATAGTGGAAAGTAATTGCAATATACACTAATATATAAAAGATGTCTGAATATGCTGATATATATATATATATATATATATATATATATATATATATAAGCTACTTTCTGATATCTCTGGAAATATATGCAAACAATCTTCAACTGATCTACCAATTGCTTATCAGATTTATGTCTTGATGACTTAATGGTTGCTATGTCTGATATTACTTAAGAATTTTGCAAGTTATCTCTGATTACCATTGGGTATATATGCAAAGGTATCAGTTACAGATCTGAGACTATAACACTGTTCTTGATATCTTCCTTACATTGTATGTGAATTACACTTCTGTTAGTCGATCCGATCTTGATTGCTTGTCTGATAAAACTGAATATAATGACAATATTCTCTTGGTGCTTTTCCTGATTTGTATCTCTGAATATATGTGTCCGATGCCTAAGAAGGTTGCTGCTCAATTTGAGCGATCAAATGTTGGACATGAAAATAAAAAATAGAAATGTTCAATGATGCCTTACGAATGACTTTTGGTCTCCTTTAATATGTCATGAAAGGGTGCGAAACTAGGTCGCCACCTTTTCCTAATCAAATAATTCGCACTTCTTGATTGAAGAATATTTAATCTATGTAACCAGTTAGACTCAACTAATGAATTAATCATTTCTTTACAAACCAAATTTGTGATTTGTTCTCTTGCTGCTCGGGACTAATTAATCATTCTTCTCAAAACGATGATAATAAATGGATATTGTAGAAATTATAATGATCACTCTATCTTAACGTACAATCCAACCTTCTTGTTATTGTCTTCTTGGAACAGTGGGATCATTACAAAATGTCACCGATGTAGCTGCAATTCCATGGCAAAGATGAGCATGAATTGTATGTTGGAATATTTCGTTAGTTTTCACTCCAAGCCAAGGGGATAAAAGAGATATTGAATGACTTGGATAGAGTAGAGTGAAGGATGCATGGAAGTGCTGATGAGGTTCACACAAATCAGTACCAATAATTGCACCTTATTGTGCACTATAGCTAATAGCCAATAGGTCATAGCAACACCTACAACACAACTTAGAATTTGTGATAAATGTTTATCACTTCTTGTTTGAGATTGTCTAAGATGTCAATTAGTGGAGATAAGAAAAGCGGATATAGAGAGGGATCACGAAGAAGGCAACAATGACTAAAGAAACACTTTCATTCGCCTCCTTGGTTTATGCGTGTAGATCATTCAATTTTAGGGGTTTTGCTTAGTTTATATAGGGTGCCAATTCAGGTCCAATCTTTATATCAAGATGGGTTGTTATCAGAAAGCTTCCTGTGATTTTCATTTTTGTTATAAGCTGTCTTTTGTTGATACCTGATTGTAATAGGGCATTCAAACAGATTCAATTTGTCAGTTGTGGGGTTTTGGTTTTCGTAAGGGCATTTATATTGGTCTTGGTTTTGCTTGTATGTCACTAGTCAACTCTGTACTTAGATGGATGTTATCTACATCCAATTTTGTCAATATTATTCTTACATTTAAATTGATTATCCTTTAATACTGAAAAATGTTTAAATTACAAAACAACTATACCATCAGTATTTAGTAAAAACCAAGCTAATCTCAAATCTTTTAACTAACTAAAACAATTTGGATCTATGTTTCAAATCAGAAATTACCTTGTTATTAACCCTTAATGAGTTGGGAGAAAACCACACGTCTTGAGTCTCTGATTGACAATGTGCAAAGCATGAATAAATAAACATGCCTTCTGTTTTACATTCCCCAGAGGTTTCCAATGCATCAAGCATCTGTGTCCTATACCCTGTTTTCCATAGATATCAAGTAAACATTATCAATAAACAAGATGCATCAACATATCCTAGCACATGTTGCATGTTATGACTTTCTATCTTTTGTACTTCCGGAGGAATTTTAATTGATAAATCATGTTATCCTATTCCTTTGATATGTTGCTTCACATCCACGATTCAATCCTTCACGGGAATCTCAAAAGTTCAAAATTCAATTAATGGTTTTCATACTCTGATTTAACATTGAAATTGACTCAATCTTACAGCACATGCAAATTTAGCATCTGATTGCTTTTGAGGTGCAGAAATCTAATACTAAGGTGCACGTGTTGTCATGGCAAATGAGCACTCTTGAAGTAAATATTTTGTTTAAGAAATCAATCTCTATTTTCCTTTCCTTTCAATCATCTCTGGTCTTAACACAAGATAACACTCATATTCAAAATTAAAACTTGTTAAATAATATTATATGTAAATTTAAATTAAGGCAAAAATAAGCATTATGCTTGTTATTTAGATTGAATTAACAGCCTCTTTTTATTCATTAGATTTGCATTATATTGTGGCCATATTTTTCTTATTGTATTTTATATTTTGAGAAAGTGTGCAGTCATAATGTGGGTAGAATTCTGAATAAGTTTAATGGTACAACACTTGGAAGTGAAAAATAGTTGTAAACTACATTAGCCCCTTTTTATGCAAGGTCTATAGTGATACAAATTATCTACAAAAGTAAGGAGAACAGAAATTAATGAGGAAGACAATATGAAAATAGAGTGCATTTTTATATTTCAACAAGTGGAACTAGAAGTTTACATATTTGTTACAAAAAAAGAATGAAGAACATATGCAATAATGCTATGTTGCAGCATTCACTGAAGTAGGCCTCTACACCAAGCCCAAACAAGTCTATCTGGCTTTTAGTCCCCCAAGGTACTGCCCATATAGCCCAAGTATGCATATTCATGGTCACCTTCCCACTCGGACATCACCCTAGGTTTACTCAAGGGAGCTTATAGGGCAGGTCGCCCAAAAATATGTTCAAAGACATTTTTAAAGCCTGAACTCCATGAAACATGAACACAAAAAAACATTTCCAACTTCCCTAGCATTCCAGATTACAAAAGTAATTTGTTTGTTTGCTTAGGGTTGCCAATGTTTTTGAGCATTGAAAAATCGCAAAGATCTCTTTAATATGTGCTACAGAGACATTATAGCTTTTATCAAGGACATTCATCATTCTAGGTAAAACAAAAATTTAGTTTTAGGTTATGCTTTCGAATTTTTGTTTCCAACTGTCCACGTTCCTCAAGTTTTCCAAGTAGTTATTCATGTTTTAATGTTTTATGGAGCAATGTGTTTCTTTTTAAAGCTATACTTCCATGGAATCTTCAAATGGAGGAATATGGGGATGATTCAAGTGGGGATGAGGGTACAAGGGCCTAGATTTGGGGATTGTGGCGACGATGGAGCGGGTGAGACAATGAAAATATATTTACTTGAAAAATAGTTATAAAAAAATTAAGAGATAATAGCTGAAACTTTGAAATACTAAACACATTGCATTGAACAATGAAAATTTTGAATACAGAATATCAGTATATCTATTCAAAATGATGATTACATTCAAAATTCAGATACAATTGGCCAACACTCCAACAACTATAGTCATATCCAAAGTCCATGTTAAACTCATCACTCATACTATTGGGGTAATATCTCCTTCTGCATAGTCACTACTGGAGGACTTGTTAGCCTATTTAATTCTCATATGCTATGGTCGGGATTAAGGGAATTGATTATTTTAATTATTTAATATTATCCATCCAAAACAAACTATAAGGTTAATGTATTTAATTAATTTAATAAAGCAACTTTAATGGTTATTTAAGTGACATTTAAATAAGTCACTTTATTATTTCCCTTAGCTCAAATTTTAATTAAAAAGAGCAGGAAAGTCTATAAGGTGTTTTGAAGCTTCACTGGTGCTTACAAAAGAGCAGTTGGGGCCTCATTTAAGATATGCTTGGTTATTTTCTTATTATTTTGGATAACTTCTTGGAACTTAAACCTTAGCGTGAAAACCCACAGGGATTGCTGATTCAGTTGTGCCACTATCTATCTAGCCAGAGTTGGAAGTATCATCCAAGTATTTCACATTGTGCTTGCAGGGTGTTTTCAAAATTGTGAAGTCTCTTGTGGAGACAAATTTGCAGATGATGGCTTTATTATAAATATTGTTCGTGAAGATTGTGGATGCCTATTCTTATTGTAGTTCAGTCATTATTATTATACTCTTGTTGGCGTGGGATTTGAATGCTAGCCGCCTCACTTATTTGAACTCGTGACCTCCCTGCTCTAAGTGCTATTGTTCATTCTGTGGCATGAGCTTTGGTATTGGTGGGTTTCGGTTGTGTGTGACTCCTCTTTCTACAAAAAAAAGACTATTTATTGGGTTCATGCACCATTATAATATTAGCGCGGCTTCTTGGTTTATGACATGAATATTTATGTACGATAAGAGTTTCATAGAGAATGCACTTATCATGGAATCTCCTCTGGCATAGGTTCTAGGATATTGCCGCTGCACCTTACTTAAATATGTTCCATGTTCATTAAGGCCAGTGCTAAGTGTGGCGTACAGACATTCTTCTAGCGCAGGCTCTCTTCCTGTAGACATGAGCAACTATTTTTAAAGGGTGTCATTATTATATGCTGAAGTATTTCTTTGGGCGTAAGTTTCTGTGGTGATAATCATGGTCTTAGTGCGAGCTACTGTTCTTACAAAACTAGTCTTTGCTGCTTCTACTATACAATGTAGTTTTGAGTTCCTATAATTTGTATGTCTGCAACTTCATGGACAATCTGTTTTGTATTTGAGATCTGCAATATTAAGGCTGGCGACTTTCAATGCTAGGCCTAGAGATATTGATTCACAGAGGACAGAATATTGTCTCTGCTTCAATCTGAAATAAAGTTCAGAGTTGATTAATTTTATATCTGGTATTTGTGTTGAAACCGCTGATGGTTTATGTTGCATTATTTCTTGTTTACATGCATGATATATGATCAAAGCAATGTCAATAGCAAAAATATCAAACTGCAAACAAAATAAACCCGCAAACCTGAAACTTAACAAACAACAAACAATTAGTTTGAAGTAAAATTTTGAATAGTTAGAAGGATCTTTACAATGGACTTTTCAAGATCAAGCTTGTAATCAGCAGTTTATGGCAAGTTGTCTTAAAAATAAATATTGTCAGCCAAAGTAACAATTGTGTATCGCCTTGTTATGTAATGATGATTACTTGTTCCCGGCGAGTAGTTGTGTTTGGCAGTTCCTTGCGGTTGGTAATCTTAACCAACTGCAGGATAGTATTTATGTACTCATTTTGTCAATGTCCCGAACTGGTTCATTATTTTGTACACATTGCATAATGGAATGAATGTCTATCTTTCTGCAACTATATTGTACTTGGCATTGTTATATTCTGATGTTCTATGTTCTATTAGTAGCATTTCTGTTTACTCTGTTTGTTGAACAAGATTACCCTATGGAAACAAGCAAAGCCCCTCTAAAACAATGCCAATCAACAGTGGACGTGTTGCATCATCTTCTACTTGTGCTGGTTCATTTTACTCAATCAGTCTATTGGACTCTCCTTGTACGTAAGTGTGTTGCAATGAATGAGAAGCAAGGCACTTGCTTTTCCTCTTGTTGCTACTCTCACTCTTTCTAATGCTCCCACAAAATTAATGGAGACTTCTCACTCTTGTAGCCTGTTGCTGCAACCTGCAACCTTGCTCGATGCTATTGAAATCCAATAGTGCTTTAAACTGAAGTTGGAAACTTAATTTATAGCTTTTGTAACGACCCATGTAATGTACCAAACGCAAATTGACACAAATGCAATAAATAAACAACATATGAGCAGAAATCAAAGATCAGCACCAATCACTATAATAAGATTTAAAATCAGATACACTGCGACAAGTCTTTTTACGATAGTATCTGCGTTGTTATGCGTGGATACAGCAATACAAATTCTGAGCAATGAGTTACAATCTTCTTGTGATGTACGAGTGATCGGATAGCACTGGTATGTTGCTGTTAACTCCAGGTATGACTGCAAATGAAGATGCCAATGCTTGGTTGCCAGTGCTCAAGGAATTTAATGCTGACTCTCGATGTAGCTGTGAGTCTGAAACGAATAATTCAATAATGTCTAAGATGCCAGAAATCACAGTGCTTTGATCAAAACATGGCATTGCTGTTTATGTGAGTCGAATTGCCTAAGATTGATATCGAGACTGAGAGTGTAGATTCTGATGGTCTATGAAATGGCTCAAGGTGTCCACGATATTCAAAACCGATCGTCTCCAATATGTAATTGAAAGTTGTAGTGCATGGCCTTCTTGCCGAACTGATATTCAAAACCGATCGTCTCCAATATGTAATTAAAAGTTGTAGTGCGCGGCCTTCTTGCCGAACTGTATACAATGATATGAAAGTCGCTGATCTCATATTCAAACGCACGATATTGCTGACCCTTGATGATGATATGGTTCAATAATATGACTGGCGCCAACTAAAATTCACAACAATCTAGAGGCCACAGATCTCAGAGTTCAATTGCCCGATATTGTGAAATGATGCCGATATTATTGTGGTTCACTGATATGAAGTGATCGCTGTATGTAACTCTGCTCGATACACTGTGTGATGAAATGTCAAGATAATGTCAATCTGAATGTAGGTCACTTGATCTCAATGATGATCTCCACTAGACGCAATGGGGATAGATGTCTATCGCTAAACCCCCAATGGGCAATGAAGGGCTCAACAATTCTAAATAATTGTGTTTGAGGAAAAGTGGTGCTATGATTAGGGTTGCTCGTTGATTTAGCTCAAGATATCGCTGTTGCAAAGAAAGTTATTTGGCTGTAAGAATGAATATCACTGAAAACTCATGTCCTCACTGCAAGATGTCTGCTCAATCTAGATCAGAAGGAATGGCATTGCCAAGACTTGAAGGCAGTAGATCTGCACAATATGATAAATTGGGTTAGTCCAATAAAATCACGAAGTGACTTCACCTTATTGGAGAAACCAATAGACAAGGAAAGATATCTCACCTCCAAAACTGCTCTCTTAAGTTTAATTCCCCAATCGGAATTGAAAATACAAGAATAGATAAACTCCAATGATGATGATGAATAACAAAACTTTCTTAAATAGGAAATGCTATGTCCTAAATCTCAAAGAGGCGGTCTTGAAAGTGGGCACTCGAATTCATATTATGAAATTACATCCTAATTAAATTCGAAGTGATCGAGCCCCCTTATTAAGAGTCAAGACAATTAACTCTCGAGAGACCATAAGAGTAAATTGCAGATTGGACCGCCTTGTATGACAATTAACTCTAGGGGGGGCATAAGAGTAAATTGCAGATTGGGCCACCTTGTATGACAATTAACTACCAGGGGAACATAAGAGTTAATTGCACAAATGAAATAGGTCTGACCTAAATAGGGGACATGACAGTCTTCTCTTCCCGAAATTGTTTTCCCTCAAGCAATTGCAAGCTCGAATGCTCCAACATCTGCTCGCTCTCACACGTGGCATCCTCAACTAGCATCTCCTTCGAACAAACTAGGTACTCCTTGATTGTATTGATTGTATGGTATCTCAGCTTCCTCTCCCTAACATCAATGATCTCTGTGGGCTGCAACACAAGTCTACCCTCTTCGTCAATAAGTGGAAGCTCCTCAGAAAGTGCGACACGCTGCCCAACCGCCTTCTTGATGCATGAATACCTTCTGCTTGATGTCATCATTATGATTTCCACAGCTCCTGCCATTAGAATACTACATTCACAAATCTGCATAGTCCTTGTAAGGTATCTCTGTAGCCATTAATTATATCATAATACTTTTGTTAGTCGTTGGGAAGTATAATAAAGCAATTGTTCAGAAACGATGTCAGTTACCAATGGTTGGCAGACTTAACCAACCGTGGAGTCTATTTGTATCTAGGCCGGAACAAGGCAAGTAGTTAATGTTGGAAACTATTATGCTATGAAAGATATATCATTCTGCCACTTATTGTGTTATGCGAGTCTGTGTTATTTATGGTTATTCATGTTATGTCGTTCATAATTTATATTTGTGCACTACCATTGAATCGTTGCTATTGCATAATATGAAACAATACAATCGCAGTTAGGTATCTAACATTTTGGCGCCATTGCCTTTCCGAACCTGGAGATCAGAAAAATCAAAGGCGTGATGGCGGAGTGATGGGTCGACCATTCCAACAGCAAGTGCTCATAACTGATAGTGACGTTGAAGAAGAGGAAGTAACAAGGGAAGACCAACTGACAGAGGACTTGATGCGTGCGTGGGACGTGTCGGTCGATCAGTACGTGCAAAGGGAAGCTCGTGAAAGAGCGGTCCTTGAAGGCACGGTACGCAATGAACTCTCCGTGCAACCAGTAGTCTACGATTTTCTTGGTAGCATCCCAAGGTTGCTGGCACGGAACTTGGTCGAAATAGAAGAACAACGTGCGGCAAGGCAGAGGGAACAATGTCGCCAAGAGATACTACAACGGTACAAAGCGAGGAGGAACTGCACAACACAAGTAGAAGTCGTACCTCCGGCAACTCCAATAATTAATGCCCAACCTCCCAAACAAGGACAGATGGAGACGTACGAGGGGAGAGGCAGAAGCAGAAAAGGAAGTAGAAACCACTGCCAAAAGGTTGTTGCAAATCCAAGAACAAAGTGAGAGGTGACAATGCCTGCAGAGACTAATGCAAGAATCTCTCAGTCCTCCATAATGACGAAATGGCACTCGTACAGGTAGTGAAGGCATAACACAACCAACGAGGTAGGAGTGGGAAGAGATTGCAAGAGAACTACCACTCGCGGGCATTTCGAGGGTACAAGAAGGGTCTGAGGCAGACAGTTGGGGAGGTGACTCCTTACCAACCGAACCATCCGTACACTCCATGGAAGACAATAGTGAGGAAAGGAACCTTGAAGGAGAGGTAGCAGACCTATCTGAGAGTACCATGCATGGCATTGGGAACTTGGTTATTTTAGAAGACTTGAGGATAGGGAGAACAAAACCCGAAACTCCGGGGAGGTGCGAGTACTGGTACTACAAGGGAGGTAACCAAAGCGTGAATGACAGAGGTGGAAGGGTAAACGACTTGTGCGTAGCCGAAGGTGCGAGAGAAGCACAGGGACGTGGAGGGGGAACTGAACCACCTGAGTTTAATAACACACGCAGTACCGACCGTAGGAGAAAAATGGTTAACACCCCGGAGACACAAAAACTCCCCAGATTTTGTGGGGACGGATCAGAGGACCCGACCTGCCACTGTAAAACTTGTGTAACCATATGGGAAGCAAATGGCCAAGACGATCAGGACTACTGGTTGAAGGCCTTCCCTGCTACCTTGCGAGGGGTTGCAATTGATTGGTACACAGACTTGCCCACTAGCAAAAGGAGAACTTGGAAGGATCTGCAACAGGTGTTCCAGGAAGAGATAAGATTACTTTATGATGATGACGAAGTAGTAGCAGAAATTTACAATACACGACAAGGAAAAAATGAAACCATACGAGCCTACCACCGTAGGTTGAAGGAACTCATTGGTAAATTAGAAAACCAACCTGCAAATGGTTTGAAGAAGAGGTGGTTCATCGAGGGACTGACTTTGTCCCTTCAAAAGAAAATGAAAGTGGTACTTCCTTCCGACTATATAGAGGCTTACAATGGGGCAATGGATATTGAAAGTGAAAGTAAGACTTCTAGAGGGAAGAAAAAAATCAGGACAATGACAGTACGGATGGTGATAGTGAAGGGGAGTCCTAGACCATACAGGCACTCCGGAAGGATATGATGCGGATGATGAAAGAAATGCAAGCACAAAAAGAAACCACGAAGGAAGGCAAAGAAATATGGTGTATGTAATGTAAAACTAAAGGACGTACCAAGGCCTACTGCCCCAAGAAATCATTTTGAGACATTTGTGAAGTACTTGGACACTCCATCAAGGAGTGCCCATAAAACCAAAAGGCAAGGAGCACTCAAGTCCCAATGAAATTAAAGTGGGCATCTAAATTCAAATTATGAAATTAAGTCCCAACGAAATTAGAGTGATGCACTAGTTAATCCCTTTAATTGGCCCCCTTGTTGAGACAATTAACTCCCGAGGGACCATAAGAGTTAATTGCATAAATGAAATACGCCCTATAATGTCCCCTACTTGGAGGCTGTCAATTCCTAATGATTAGCATACATCACTATGTGTTTAAATTGCATTGAATTAAGAAACAATGACTGATTCATAATACATTTGGTAGATAACATACTGAAGCGCCAACTCCTTACTTCTCTCCTAAACTCAACCCTAAGGAGGAAGGGGATTTACTTGTCGTAGGGCACTAGACACCAATCTACAAGTAGGCTACCTCAAGGCTTTAGGACCCCATCCATATCCCATCTCGGGACTTGCCTACCTTGTGAGGATTTACACTAAGTATCCCCACACAACAACAACCTATTCTCTTAAGGGGCTATAGCGAGTGATTAAGGATAGGCTATCAATATACTAATATCTCATGCATTATAAATAAAATATAACTGATATAATTCTGATTTCACTATTATTAACAAATATAAATGGTACAACATATATATATTAGAGTCTAGACTACTTCCTTAATCCTAATAGAGGATGGTGGAATTATTGTGCTAGGGCGCTTGGAAACCAATCTACAAGTAGGCTCCCTCAAGGCTTCAGGACCCCATCCATATCCCATCTTGGGATTCGCCCACCTTGTGAAGATTTACTCTAAGTATCCCCACACAACAACCTATTCTCTTAAGGGGCTATAGCGAGTGATTAAGGATAGGCTATCAGTATACTAATATCTCATGCATTATAAATAAAATATAACTGATATAATTCTGATTTCACTATTATTAATAGATATAAATGGTACTATATATATATATATATATATATATATATATATATATATATATAAGAGTCTAGACTACTTCCTTAATCCTAATAGAGGATGGTGGAATTACTATGCTAGGGCGCTTGGAAACCAATCTACAAGTAGGCTCCCTCAAGGCTTCAAGACCCCGTCCATATCCCATCTTGGGATTCACCTACCTTGTGAGGATTTACTCCGCCTCTCCGTACACAAACCTCCTATCCTTATAAAGGCATTACAGAAAGACTAAAGACTAGTAAATTAATTATATTGATCTTTCATGTATTACAAATGTATATGTATATAAGTTAAATTAAGCATGACTGTCATATAAATGTAGGTCCAGTATTATGCATATATTCCAAGATCAAAATTTGGGTATTTCAATCTTCTGTGTATTTTAACCACTTTAATAAAGTTTATCGACTTCAAAGTATTTAAATTAAACTTAACAAATATATTATATATAATAAAATATTGTTCAATTTTTTTTATATTATAGATTGTTTACAAATCTTATGCTCAGTCGAGCATTACAAACTTTTTATTCAACCATCAAACTAAGACAAATACGAAGTCCTTACGAGCAGCCACACTAGAAACAACGAATGGAAGACCAAGAGTCACAACTTATAAATCCACCTTTTACAATGGGACAAATACAACCAATGGAAGACCAAGAGTCACAACTTAGAATTCCACAAAGATGTCCTTCGGATTTGAACCAGGGTCTCCACAATGAGAACTCATTGCTTCAACCAACTAACCTAAACCCATTGCACAATATTGTTCAATTTTAATAACTAGCACATTTAAATATATCAATTGAGTTTTTTTATTTGGATTAAATAACAATGAATATTATTGTGACTTCAAATTAATACATATTACATCCAAATTTTATTATGAATAAATATTATATAATTTTCAATGATAGAAATAAAATGTAATAGATGATCTATTAAAAAAAGGTTACAATATAAATGTGTTAGATAAATCATAATAATCACAAACGAACATTAAAATAGATAAATGTGCTTTAAGAATATTTTGAAAAATTATATATTTTCAAATGTTCGATAAAAGTGTCGATTTATTGCCGAGTTTTTGGCGAGTCTAAGTTTTTCAACTATGATCCAATGGAGTGTCCCCTTCTTTTCAGTGATCACACCAGATAAGTGATTAGCCTATTTTCCATCCCGATACGCTAATTGCAGGACAAAAGGGGATGATTCATTGGTCATGTCATTTATTTTGTGGAGAAATAGAGAAACTAATATTATTTAAAGGGGTTCAATATTATTAAAGTGACTTTATGTGGAGATAAAAGTAAACTGAGTTTTTAATCCCACATTGAGAAGCAGAGGTTCACCCACAGCTTAAGAAGTCTTCATAAGGGAGCGTGTCCTTCTCTATTGTCATGTTATGTGATCACTTGTTTTCTGAGTAGCTGATCCTAATTCTAGTTTGGATTCGGATTCCAGAATTCGGCAAAAAAATTTTGGGCCAGAAACTGGTACCGCGGGTATATATATATATATATATATATATATATATATATATATATATATATATATATATATGTATGTATGTATGTATGTATGTATGTATGTATGTATAGATTCATACATGTAACATGTCAATGTTCATTCATCATTGATTCAAAACTTCAAAGTTCAAACATATAATACTAATAATAAGTTCCTACAATCATTGCACTTCATATGGCAACATTCATTTCTTTATATGATGCCATAAGGATTCCAGTGTGCTTTTACTGTGTTTTTCATTACTTGAAAAGGTGCTAAAACACGACTTTACATATGCCATTTGCATTTGCTTCGAAGTTTCTATTGACTTTAATAAAACGACTTTTTTGCAAATGTTGAAATCACTTGTTTTCATTCCTTGGGATGCCCTTTCTTCAAGGAATTTTGTTGAACGATTCATGTGTGTTGCTTGTAATACCTTCTGTATGCATGTCCACCATGGTATTTCCATGAGAACATACTTTGAGGCATGCTGACAAACAATTCAACGCGTCTGTCTTTGATCTTACATTTTACATGCATATCTATAAGAGCACTGAGAACTGAAAAATCTAACAATATCCCTCTGCACATTGTTTCCAAGTTCTATAGTTTCTCAAACAACAAGAATAGTGGCGCATGGTCAAAGAATTCGGCTTAAGACATCCCAATTGTATTTTCTTGACAATTTCTAAAGCCTTTCTTACTAATTCATTGTGTGCTTAATGTGCAATCATGGTATACCATAAGTTGTCATCTCTTTGAGACATTTTGTGAAACAATTCAGATGCTTCGTCTACGCCTCAACATTCGGCATGCATGTCTACAGAGCATTTCAACTATTATAGCTGAGAAAAATCCCCACATCCCCGGATTCTCGTGGATTCCCCCGGATTCTACCCGGATTCCGGTAGGATTCCAGACGGGAATCCAAATTCCCATTTGGAATCCTGCTGGAATCCAAGCAAAATCCGGGTGGAATCAGTATCAATATCCGGCCTTTACCAGAGGAATCCGGTAATGTAGCTTGTTTTTTATTAAGTTTGGCAGTCAAAACAAGGGGGTTGACCCTTACACAAACATAGCCCAAGGGCTGTCGAAAGATCAACAACACATTACAAAAGGTGTTGGTTGTTACATGTCAAGGCAATGAGATCACATTGTCAGTATATTTTCTTGCCTATCTTAAAGAGGCCTCTTACAGAACGCAGGGCCACAACTGGCCACTTACAGCACATAGGCCAAATCAGGCCATTAACAGCAGACAAACAACACACAGACAAGTGGGGCAGAACACCAGAGGGATTTTGAAAGGCTCCCCAAGCCTTCACAATGGTAGCAGAAATCACTTTGAAGTAAAGCACAATGCCCCTCCATCCGAAGAACCTCTCTTCCCTGATAAAACTCCTTTCCGCAGCAACAGACCAAGAGCTCACCTCAATAGGATCAGAAAAGGAAGAGAACAATAAAGAGAAAAGCCAACCACAAAACCATCCTCCGTCCAAGCAGCCATAAAAAGAAGAAAGTTGCCCAAAGTCACTAACTACCTCCTTCACGAAACAAGTCCCCACCTGCATAGGAGACTCTTCCACCTCTATAGGAACCACGAAAGAGTAAGAAACAAACTGAGTACGCCAAGTCCTCATCATGCACAACATAATACATCCCACCCTAACAGGGATCAGTATTTCCGAGGACAAAACCCCACCCCAACAGTGATCACTTGTTACTTCGATATTTCTCCATAGTTGCTGAAGCGACTGTGACAGTCATTTCCGAGGACAAAACTACTTGGGAATTCGAAGGCTGGACGGAAACCCAATCTTCTTTGTGAGAGTGGATTCACTCAGACTTCACTACTGAATTTATTAGCAGAAGTTGGATTCCAAAATGGGATTAAAACGCAGTTTGGTGTTCTGCATAAGAGTTTCCTAGCTGAGGCGACTTCTTATATGGTGAGCACGGGATCGGAATATGGTATGTCTTTGGGTTGCACCCTACAGCCAAGGAAAGAGAACTCATGAATATTAACAGCATCGTGGTCTAGCATTCTTGTCGGCAGATTATACAGCAATATAGTAAATTATCGTTGGGCTCTCACAGCACGTTAGTGGGTTTTGCCTTTTTTCTGCACAATACAAGCACTCTATGTGAAGGAGTTCTGCAGCAAAACATCATTTTTATCAGGTGCAAATATTATCTTTCATATTTCTGTATGTATTGTTTGTAATGGCGAATAGTTGTAAGTGTGGTCTTCTATTGAGGAATCATCTTTGGATTTATAAATAAAACTATAAAAGTTGTGATAGCTAAGCTATTGGCAAATAAATCGACTACTGTTTTGGTTCGCCATTGTATACAAGCTCATCTTATATGCAGATGTGAAATATATTGGATGGAAATTTTTTGAATGCACCTACTGAGTTTATTCATAGTAAAAATTGCTGTTGTTTTCATTTCAATTCTGTAACAGCAAATTCTTATATGCAAGTCTAGAAGTGAATGGTTGTATAAACTCGTAGTATGCTTTGTCATAGTTTCTACTTCACTCTGTAACAGAAAACTACTTTATTTAAGTTCAGAACAGTGATTTACTTATTATCAAGAGATGTATGCATAGTGTTTGATAACGTCTCTGAGAAATAAATGAATATTTCGGAGTGATATGACCATACAAGTGTTTGACTGAATGCCTATGCTATGTATGAGTGATCGGTGATGTAATTGTGGGTCAGAACGAGTAAGGGTTTTTACATCCAATCTCAATAATCGCCACCGCCTTCCTCCGTGGCCAGTTTCCAGTGTGTCTCTCTCCCTCTCCCTTTCCCTCTCCCTCTCCCTTTCCCTCTCCTCAGCATTTAATTTCAAGAGATATTCATTCAAGATCTCCAGAGACCAATTCGGAAAGTAGCATCCAACTTTAAGTTGCCAATTCGCTGATTTTCAGAAATTAATTAAAGTTATTTGTATTGCAGAAAACGGATATGTTGGCCTTGTGATTTTAATATGATTTAACCATCTGGGCATCAAAAAACTTTGATGTTATACTGGAGTTCCAACTCTGAAAATAAATCTGAAACATTACCGTTGTAGGGTATTTCTGAATATTGTATTTTGACGAGTTATTTTGTTTACTTATTTGCTGCAAATAAGATTATTGCAAAACCTATTTCTACATCTACATCTACGACTGGTACCAAAGTAGTGTATCCTGCCATCTTGAAGGGTACATAATGATAAACCAGTGATATGTCAAGGTTTGAGTATCCACCATTCAGACACCATTATAGTCTAATCCAAACTTAGCAGCAGAAGAATAGAGAGCCTAATATATGAGTGATAGACACATAGAGGGAGAACGTCCAATGAATATGTTGAACACAATTATTAGACGACAGCAGGGTGCATATTGACATGCATAGGGAAACAAATCAGAGTCATACACAGTTGATTGAGATAATGGCTCTTCAGTTGGGGATCAATAACGACAATGACAACAGCAACAATAATGGTGCAAACAATAGGGTTAATAATTGACACAATGGAGGTAATAATGGATACAATGGAGCCAATAATGGTCAAGGAGACCGCTCAGTGGACAACAGAAATGCAAAGCAGTGTATGAGAACAGTTAGTTCTAGACCCCTATAGTGGCGGAATTTTTGAACCGCATAAACCATCCCTAGGGCCTCTCTCTCTGTAGTACTGTAGTTTCTTTCTGCTTTCGACAATAACCTACTTGCAAAATATACGGGGTGATCCAGTCCGCTAGAGCCTGGTTGTGCCAAAGTTGCGCCTATCGCAAAATTTGAAGCATCTACATGTACATGAAATTCTTTCTTCCAATCTGGATAAATTAAGATGGGTGCACTTACCAGTCTTAACTTGAGTTCTTTAAAGGCCTCCTCCTGTTCCTCCAACCATCCGAATGGTTCACCCTTCCTGGTGAGTTTTTCCAGTGGTAATGAGACTTCTGCGAAGCCCTTTATAAATCGCCT
>MU226379.1:487177-522893 GCA_018584345.1 Thuja plicata | reverse complement strand
AGCCCGTGGCTATGTCACGTACTGTACCAGTCACGTACCAGCCAAGGTACTAACCCCTACTTAATCAGACCTCAGGTTCGATTTAGGCAGCGGCGCCAAAATGTTAGTTGCCAATAGAATCTATCTGTTTAAGTGGTACAGAACAAAACTGGAACATGCGTGGAACATAGATGGAACATAAAAGGAACTCTATATAATCAGCAACCATCTCAGTTAAACATATACATAGATAGGTCTATTTACTTTGTTGCAATTCTTATTATATTTCCACACCAAAAGATAGATCTTACAATAATGTGCGGGACTCTTATATAGAGAGCCAACGGTTGGTTCGAGGCCAACCGTTTTCTAACTAAGTACTATTAACAAACATTGATTAACATATTTTAACCAACCCGACAATCTAACTTTATTTAATATCTATTGTATGTCTACAACCCCTTATGCCAATTTGCCCACCCAGAGTCCAGCCACAAGTTGACAATGAACCTCAAGTGAATGATTTGCAAAATTAGTTTATGCAGGACTTGACAGATGGAGGCCCAAATTTTCAGGCTGATATATCTCTTTAAAATTACACTGGCCTCAAAATGAATCTATCCAATAAGCTGAGGAGGTTTTTAAACAAGCAACCGAAACACCCAAGGTTTTTCGTCCTAGCACACACGAAACCTGCAAATACAAGCTTTTCCAAGATATTTTAACTTTCAAGCATAACAGGTCAATGATGGATGCCAAATGACTTGGATTCACCTCCTTTAAAGGCCCAGCTGAATCATTTAGAAGGATATGATTTAAGCTCGTTTGAAGCTTCTAGAAGAATCACTTAAAAATATTTAACAAAGTGACTTTCTAATATTTAATTTATTTTTCATTTGAGTCACTTAAATTAAATTAATTCAACTAAAGTTATCCATACGATTTAATTTTACTCTAACAACTTTAAAATAATTAATTTAATTATGTATTCCCTTATACTTTACCACCCTAGCCTACGGGAATAAAATAGGCTAGGAATCTCTGTTGGATGCTCACTCGGAAAGAGGGGACATTATATGGTACCACCACTCATGAGTCTCTCTGTCTAAAGAAGGCAAGCATATTTGATTGTTTCCATTTCCGTCATGGTGTTAAACTGGAAATAAGTGTACCTTTTGCACCCATGCATGTGCAGTACACTTACTTGACCCATCAAAACTGGGGATCGTCAACTTGCCAACCTTGTGTTGCATATCTTTTATTTCCTTTATTCCATTCCCCTCTAGGTTTGTTTTTGTATTTAATGCCACAAAAATTTACCAAGAACATAGATGCATGAAACTCATCAACTAACAATTGGTATTATTGTGAATAATCACCCCATCCTTCATCACCTCCTTGCTATCCTACTTGTTCTCTAGGTTGTGCATCCAAAAACTCAAGCATTAGTGACCTCAGAATGATTCTACGTGCTACAATAGAAGTGTTAATGGGAATGTTGTTGTTACTACCTTCTCCTTGGTTGCCATTATGCTTTCTATTGCAATTATTATTACAATCGTTCTCATGACCATCCAGATTAGTTCTATTGATTGTAATCATCGTTTCCATCATCCGGGTTAAGGTTTGGACTAACTGATGTTGTCGCCTACCAAGATCATTAAGAATAGCGAAAACACTAGGGTTCGGTTTTTCATGTCTATCTTGTCTATCCTCCATGTTTCCTTCTTCCTCTGACTCTAAGATGAAGAAACCTCTTGCCCTCTCTCTTTTACTTCTATGAGTGATACATCCTATTATCTTTTGGATTCATGAAGGAATTTGAGACACTAAGTTGATTTTCAAAACCCAACAGGTTGGCAGGCTCTAAGCTTTGATACCGTTGTCTAAATCCACACTAATTTTACAACATTTTCGCATAACCCGTCCTCCATATTATGTCAAACAGTTTATGTATGTTTGAGAATGATAAATATTTTATGTATAGGTTTGCATGCTCAAATTGTGCAGGGTAAAATCATGTTGGTAGAATGTTATATACACGCCACTACTCCAGTTTCAACAAGAAAGATGGCATAAACCCACACCTATCGCTCAAGGCAAAAGTCTCCAATTTACTTCCTCAACACACGCTTTTCTAACTCCATATGCCCAATAACACAAATAAACCTTAGTCATCCAAAGTGAATATGATACTTATTGCTTTATGGTGTTCAATCTTTGAAATTGAAAATAAACCTTAAAATTGGTCTTTGTAAAAGACATCACCACTTTCTAAAAATTTCAATTGCTAAATCATACGAGAAATCAAAGTGATCCCTCCTACACTAGCTAGGGTGGATTTCTTGTAATATTGAAACCAATATCCCTTACGATATTTGTCCTAGGGTTTTGGCTGTTCAAAAAGCTATTAGAATATTTTTAGTACCTTAGGTTTCTTTTCTATTTTTAGTCAGCTTCTAGGTTCTTTTTGTTAATGGTCATTTAGGCTCTATTTTTTAATTGTATTAATCAGTTTTATTTTTAGTCATTTATATTTAGATGACTTTTCTTTTTTGTTAAAACTTTTGTAAACTCTATATATTCGGGTGAACAGTTAATACAATCATATTCTTTTTTAAAGTTTCGTGGTATCAGAGCCACAACCTTCTAGTTGATTTTTTTTAGGTAAAACTCGTGAGTCTACAAGTAGAGAAAATCGAGGGTTTTGTTGTGAAGGTGTCTGAAACCAAAACCCACGTCTATTTTTTTCCTATGATTGTTTTTGGTGTTCACGTGTTTTTCATGTCATTTTTGAGATTCAAGGGTTTCTGGTGAATAAAAGAAAAAGCGTTGGTCTCCACGCGTCTGTTCTCCTACATTTCTTTTTTATTCGCGTCTACTTTTTCAATTTGAATTTTGCCCGCGCGTTTTCACTCCTATCCATCCCGATGGATTTCTATGTTTTTTCTGTAAAACCAAAACCGCACGCGAAGTCCAAATCCAATGGTGTCCTCATCTGCGCGCAATTTTTTAGCGAAATCGTGCCATTTTTGTAAAACCCTGTGTTATTTCTGCACACGAGGGTTTGAGGGTTTTTTCAGGCAGATTTCTGAAGCTCGAATAGGGATTTTCGTTGCAATTTTCATCGTTTTTTTCTTACTCGCTCATGTTTTTCAGATCATGATTTAGGGTTTTCCGAAATGAGACTAGGGTTTTCTAAAATGCGACTAGGGTTTTTTGAAATGCAACTAGAGTTTTCTGAAACACGACTAAGTTTTTCTGCAAAATCACGGACACTATTTTTTTGTAAGAACCCTTCGGTGGCTCTAACTGCTGAATTGTATTATGTTTGTTTTGATGATTGAAGAGAATTCAAAGAAGTAATCTAAAGACAAAAATAAAGGGAATGTAATATTGCAGCTAGATGCAATCTTTCAATGAATATATATATGACTGAATTGACTTGAGTAATGCTCCTACAACTTAGTTGACATTATTACAAACACTTGGCACGTTAACTCCAAACTTCCTTTAACTGAAAGAGATGCAAGTAATATCCTACAGCAGTTTGTCATTAAGAAAAACAGTTGGTATGCACAACTTTATTTAAGTTTGAAAACTATGCTTTGCTGATATGAAATGACTGATTACAACTCTGATTGCAATTATGAAATTAGTGACTGTTTATATCACAAATAAGCTCATATAGATGCCCTAACGGCTGATACGAATTTAAATACTTATGCTTCAGACTTACAATGTAAATACTTGCATATATGAAGAATAAAACCTGGAATGAACTGCAGGTCTGAAAAACTGTTATTACAGCAAATTCTGGAACTGGAAACCGGCAATCAAAGTCCCATAAATATTCTTCTACAAGTATGCAATCTGCAGTAGACAAACTTTAACCATTGCTTGATATAAACCCCAGGTGCCAAGAGGAAGGTACTGTAGCAACTACTGTTCACAAGTGTTGTAGCGTCACTGTTCACAGGTACTGTAGCAACTATTAAATAGTAAAAATCTGATATAGAATGGCTGCCAAGAATTAATCTCCAGGTCTGTTGTAGATTTACCTTCCAATCCTTCAAACCATAGATGAAATTCTTCACTTTTAAGCACAAATAGAACTCCCGAATGAAGCTCTCTTCAATGCCAAATTCACTGGATATTTCACCAACTCAAATGGCTGCAACACTGAAGCTTTTCCGTTCTCCAATGGCGGCTGAAAGTAGAAACCCTCGTTCTCCAAGCAAGAGCAAAAATCAACCAAAGTTCAATAATAATCATAAAACATAATCAGAATGAGCTCTTAAGTCTCTTTTATTCTTTTCTTGTGGGAGCTCAAACACTTCCCTGGCCAATGTGGGATAAAAGATAAATTCCCACTTTTTAATTCTTTTCACTTGAAACTCTATAGTTAGTGCACAAATAATTATTTTAAAATTAATTGTTCACTTGGCCCCATCTATGATAAAAATTAATATCTCCATTATTACTCATTATCTTTGCACGTCATCTGAACGGGACGCTAACATGATCAAGCCGCATACGACCATACCCCATTTCTAAAAATAGCAGGGGCCCTCACTAACCCTCTCAAAACTTACTATAAATAGCAATTACTGCATATGGAGTCCTACAGACCTCGAACGAAAGCCAAACCTGCAAACCTTGACCACTGAAGAAGATGCATCCCTCAAAGGACCCTCTAACCAACCTCATTAGCCTACAAGGGATAAAATAATAGGCTAATCCCTCAAACTTTAATGCTTGTGAAAATGGGGCCATTACATTTTCTCAAATTTTTTGGCACGAAAACCTAAATCCAAAATTCAGATTTCTAGTCTACGAGTTTTCTGAATTTAAACCCGTTTAGGGTTTTCTTTTATTTGCAAAAAAAAAATTTCCTGACAATTTTTTTTTTCAGGTTCATTGTTCATTTGTTTTACTCCAGTATTTCAGCATGTTCTGCCTACGAAATTATGCCACCCACACCTCAATTTTTGTGTCATTACAACACTGGGAAGCAAAGCATGATGACAATATTCAAATATTGATGCCTTGACAAGATTGTTTTGGGTACAGAAACACGTCCTAAAGATGTTGGAGCAAATCAGAACAAATTTGATGAGCGTAACTGAGAAGCCGTCATTCGCATAAAATTTTATGTTATAGATGATCAACTCCCTTAGGTGCCCTCTGGAAAAACAACTAAAGAGATCTGGGAACTCTTAAGGATCTTCATGAGATGTCCGACAAGGGCCACGCTTCCTTTTTGAAAAATTTGTTGTTTTATGTCGTGATGGATGAGAAGATGTCTCTCCAGGCACATCTTATGAAGATCAAGGACATTCATGACCATCTCGAGGTTATTGGCCGCAAAATGGAGGAAGAAGATATGGTAGTGATCACGCTAAAAAGTCTACCCCGATCCTACAATCATTTCATTAAGACACTCAATATTAGTTCTACTAGCATTGACCTGAAGTTTCTTGATCTCTGCAATAAGAATCTGCAACTGGATAGATGGAAGCAACAATTTGAAAGCAATAAATGTTTGTCCTCCACTGAACAGGTGGCCTTCACAGGCAAAGCCTCGGACAAGAACAAAGGTAAACCTTAGTCCTAGTAGAAAGCACCAAGTAAACCTCAGGCACCTTCAAAGAAGAAGAGTGTTCAATGCGGTTATTGTCACATGAAGATAGATTGCGAGAAACAGTTGGCAGTCGTGCAATCTTCACAAGGAGGGTCTCAGCAGAAGGCCCAAGCTACTACGGATTATGATCCGAAGGAAAGAGTTTGCCTCTTATGCATTCATGGCAACATGCCCATCAAATCATGAGACATCATCTGCCTGGTACATTGACTCTGGTGCCTCTCGACATTTCGCACATCGTCGAGATTCGTTCACAAACTGCACGCCTTTCACTAATTCAGTGATCTATGGAGGAGGCGAGAAGTATACAGTTGTCCACAAAGGCAACGTTCAAATTTCACTTAATGGGAGGGTTTGATCTTTCTCTATGTACTTTGTCCCAGATATGAAGCTAAATCTATTGCCAATCACTCATAAAATGCTTCATTCTCCACAGTTGGCTGTCGTCTTAAGTTCACACAAGTGCGGTATTGTTGACAGGGAGTTTCACACTACAGTTGCAGTTGGTCTTGAGCATCATGGTCTCTATAGACTCATTGATACAGGTGATTCTCAGGAGAAGACCATGGCAGCGAGAAGTACTTCCATAAACAATCTTTGGCATCAGTGATATGGGCATCTGAATATTCACTATCTCTCTTAGTTGGCTCGAGATAGTCTAGTTGATGGATTACCTATGATTCAAACACAGAATCATGGAGTTTACAGAGCCTGTCAAGCTGGGAGCAACATTGGACTCTGTTTTCAGATGGTGACACTTGGAGGGCATCCAAGGTCTTGCAGTTGGTTCATGCAAACATTTATGGACCCATGAACACTCCATCAGTCAAAGGATACAAGTATTTTTTGTTATTTGTTGATGATTTTAGCATGAAATGTGGGTGTATTTTCTTTAGCATAAATCGGAGGTGTTTAGCATGTTTCAAAAGTTCAATGCCTTAGTGGAAAAAGAGTCAAGTTGTCAGACTGTCACTCTTCGTTCTCACAATGGTGGAAATTTTTGTTCATCTGATTTCTCCAACTTTTGTGCCTCACATGGCATTAAGCATCAGCGTACCACACCTTACACCCCACAGCAAAATGGTGTTGTTGAGCACAAGAATCGTATAGCCTCTGAGATGGCTCGATCAATGTCGAAGCATAGAAATGTTCCAAAGAAGTTTAGGGTTGAGGTAGTCTTTACAACAGTTTATCTGCTGAATCGATTTCCAACACAAGTCGTTAAGAAGATGGTGCCAGAAGAAGCTTGGTTAGGACCGAAACCCAAAATTAGACATCTGAAGGTTTTTGGGTCGACAATTTATGTTTGGATTCCAGATGCCGAGCACACCAAACTGGATTCCAAGACTCAGAAATTGATGTTCACAGGTTACAGTGATACACATAAGGTTTATCGATTGATTAATGTTGATACCGATTGTCTCATATTCAGTTGAGATGTGGTGTTTCATGAAGAATGAGGACCATTTCAGGCTTCTTCAGTTTTGAGCCCTAAGAATCAGCCTCCACAGGCTACAGATTTGTATGTTCCTCTTCCATTTGCTTCGCCTGATGGGAGGGATTCAGATGACATTGTGTCACCCGCCCCTCCATAGGACATTCAGGCCCTAGATCCCGAGATTCCAGGTGATGATGTTCCTCCTGTAGTGGATGTTGGTTCTTCTACCCTCTGAATTAAGTGTTGGGCCAAGACCATTAGTGATCTTCATGATGATGAACTTGTTAAGGGTAGATCCGCAAAGAATAAGAGCAAACAAGGTAACACAATCAACTTTGCTCTTATGGCAAACATTCACAGTATTTTTGAACCTCAGACATTCAGAGGCTAAAGGTGTAATGTACCGAACAATGGAAGTCACCAGAAAGCAATGTACCCGAGGGCAAGTACCCGACGACAATGTACTCCAGGGCAAGAACCCAACAACAATGTACCCGAGGGAAAATACCCGACGGCAATGTACCAGAGGGAAAATATCTTACGATAATGTATCAGAGGGCAAGTACCCGATGACAATGTACCCGAGGATAAGTACCTGACAACAATGCTCTTGAGCAAGAAAACCCGACGACAATGTACCCGAGGGTAAATATCTGATGGCAATGTCACCGAGGGCAAATCAGGTGATCTACCCAATGACAACGCGGGTGATGTGCCTGACAACAACGTAGGTGATGAGCCCATCGGCAATGCAAGTGATGTGCCCGAAAACAACCTTCTCACACCTGTACGACACTCAACTCTCTAATTGCATACCCATACGACAACTCAACCCTCCACCCAAGATTTGCGTACAGCTCAATGAATTCAGCCCAGCAATGTATGTTAAGATTTTCACTCACACCGTACGGTAACTTTAATTATCGTTCCCCCAGATGGGATATGTTATTGCCAATGAATCAACCCGCCAGAAATATAACACTAATGAATCAACGCCAATAGAACAATTGGAAATTCAGATAATATCTTTGATTATTCCGAAGACTTCACAAGTTGGACAATGAAGTACAAAGTGAAATATCTGAAGCGATATCTACAACGACAGACTAGGGTGTGGAATGACTCCCACCGAAACTGCAAATATAGAATAAGGAGGGTCTTGCACCTCCGAAACTACAATAGTGTTGAACTCCAACTGGAATTTGCAAATACAAAGGAAACATAAAACTCACGATACCTACTACAATGCCAAACTCGACTTTAAAAAGGGCTTCGGGAAGTTTCCCAAAGGGTTACAAATGGGCCGACACAACCTAATATTTTATAACTAAACTAATTAATTAAAAGGGGCCCGTAAGATATTATTAATTTCGGGGCCATACAAACAATTAATTTAATTGACTTATTTAATTATTTCGGGGGCATTACAATCTTCCCGATCCAAGAATTGCTTGCACTCAAGCAATTGCAGACTAAGATGCTCACAGATTTGTTCGCTCTCCCATGTGGCACCTTCAATCGGCAAGCCCTTCCATTGAACTAGGTATTCACAGATGGTGCGTGACCTCAGCTTTCTCTGACATCGATGATCTTTACGGGCTCCAAAATAAGTTTTCCTTCTTCGTCAATGGCTGTGAGTTCCTGAGAAACTGTGACACACTAACCGACTACCTTCTTGAGGCATGAAACATGAAAGACATGAATCTGACTTTCCTCTGGAAGCCTCAGCTCGTAGGCAACTTCTCCCACTAGCCGTACCACTCTGTATGGTCCAAAGAAGCATCACTTCAACTTCTCGGCACCACTTTTCTTCAAGGAAGATTGTTTGTACGGCTATAGCCGAAGGTAGACCAAATCTCCTACCTAAAAACTACGCTCTACCCTGTGCCTATCGGCATACATCTTCTGCTAATTCTGAGCCATCTGGAGGTTATCCTTGAGAGACCAAAGGATATCCAAACTCTCCTGCCACCAGTCCTTGGCCCATGGTGCATGACAGTCCCTTAATGCTAGATCACCAAATGATGAAAGCTCATAACCATAAAGTGCGTTGAATGGTGACATACCTATTGACATTTGATCAGTGCTTCCTGAGGACTCGTACTATGCCCAATTTCCCTCGCTCCCATCCCAAGGATGGTACAAGGACGAAAAATTCCCATCCCCAATGTCGTTCCAAAAATACAAAAAAAAATGGAAACGTCTCAGAAACAACATTTCACGCGAAATAGCGTACTTGGGGACACCGTTAGGTACCGAGGACGACCTAGCCATCCCCAAACCGTCCCCGATACCTAACGGCGTCCCTTTTTTCCAGCAAAAAAAAGTCTACCGTTTTGAAAAAAGTCACTTTTTCTATTTTTTAATTGTTGGGCAGGCCCCACTTGGGTAGAAATACCAATTAAAAACTATGGAACCCTATTTGGAGGCTAAAAAGGTAAAGTCTTCTTCATTACTTCATTTCAACCATTCTTGGCAAGAAGAAAAAGAAAGAGCAACACAGCAAGAAAGTTTTCATTTTTGAGTTGCATGAGCATTTTCAATTTTGTTAAATTGCTATGTATTTAGCTTCTAAAATGTCTATGGTGAATGGTTTATCAATGTTATAATATGCATATTTGAATTCTCTCTCTATATAAAAATTCCCCTATTTTTTATAGTTGTCCCTTGATGTCTCGTCGCCTAAAATTTGCCTTTGAACCATACCGGTACCGAAAACATGTCCTCGTCCCCTAAAATGTCACCATCCCAGAAACTCTGTGGAACATACCATGTGATAGGTAGTGTTGTAATAGTGCTCTCCTAAATGAAGCGAATGGATCCACGCTTTTCGCTGTGTTGAAACGTAGTTCCTCAAGTAGCCCTCCAACCACTTGTTCACAATCTTCGTCTGACCATCTGTCTGTAGGTGGTAACTCGTACTTGGTGACAACTCTGTACCTACCAAGCAATAAAGTTTCATCCAGAAAGTGATGAGGAAGCAGCTATCCCTGTCACTGACTATGTTCTGCAGAAGGCCATGCAAGTGGAAGACCTCTCAGAAAAACAACTCGGCCACCTGAGCTACCTAAAATCCTGTGGGAATGGCAAAGAAATGGGCATATTTGGTCAAACGATCCACCACGACATAAATGCAATCCTTCCCCTACACCTCGGGAAGTCTAGTGATGAAACCCATCGAGATGCTTTCCCATTTATGATCGGGTATTGGCAAAGGCTGAAGTAGCCCGATAGGGAGGGTATGCTTGGATTTGTTCTGTTGGCAAGTGGCACATTCCCTCATGTACTGCAGTACATCATCTTTGACGCCCTTCCAAGCGAACCTCTCCCGAATTTTTCTATAGGTCTTGAGGTACCCTAGGTATCCTGCCAGAGGTGAGTCGTGAACTTCCCTCAAAATCCTCTCCTTCATCTTTGATTTGAGTACCAAATAGATTATATCCTTGTAGTAGATGATGTCGTCAACCACCTTGTACCTGTCATCTTGTATTTGACCATACATCAATTGCCACACAAAAGTATTCTTGGAGTACTAAACCAACAAATGGGCCTTCCAATCCGCTGAAATTTGTGTCAGTGAACATATGGCAGGTCTTCGTGACAAGGCGTCAGCCACCACATTACTCTTCCCTTTCACGTACTCAGTGTCAAAATCATATGCTTGGATTTTATCACCCATTTCTGTTGCCGCTCGTTCAAGTCCTGCTCCAGAAAATCTCAGATTGTTGTGGTCTATCTGCACAACAAATTTTACTCCAACGAGGTACTGTCGAAACTTGGTCAGTGCGTACATGATGGCGAGCATCTCCTTATCATAGATTGAGTACAATTGTTCAACTCCCAAAAGTTTCCGACCATTAAACGCGATGGGGTGGCGGTCTTTCATTAACACTACTCCAATGCCTTCTCCCAACGCATCGCACTCCATGACCGAGGGTCATGTGAAGTCTAGTAGTTCCAGTATGGGACAAGTACCTGTGACTTCCTTTAATCTATCGAAGGCTTGTTGTGCCTGTTATACCCAATGGAAAGCTCCCTTCTTTGTTAGGTATGTTAGTGGTACTCCTAGCTGTGAAAATCCTTTCACAAATCTTATGTAATAACTGCACAGTTTGAAGAACCCACACAGCTCGGTGACTGTCCTACGTGGGGGCCAATCAAGAATTGCCTGAATCATCTCCTGGTGCACCTGAACCCCTCGAACACTAATGACATGATCTAAGTAAAAGATCTCAGTCATCACAAACTTGCACTTGGACCTTTTGCAAACGAGTGTGACTCCATGATTTCTAATACTTCATCCAAATGCCTCAAAATGTTCCTCCCATGTCTTGTTGTAAATAAGTATGTCGTCGAAGAACATCAACAGAAACTTACGCAGTTGCTTGTTGAAAATGTGGTTCAAGCAGGACTGGAAGGTGGCTGGTGCATTGGTCAACCCAAATGGCATGACCAAGAACTCATAGTCTCTTTAGTGGCAACGAAACATTGTTTTTTGGACATCTTGCTCCCTCATGCGGATCTGGTGGTAGCCGGAGTGGAGATCAATCTTGGAGAAGTAGACTACTCCATGTAGTTCATCCAATAGCTCATTAATCCTAGGAATGGGGTATCTATTCTTGATGCTCTTCTTGTTCAACGCATTGTAGTCGATGCACATCCTGAGGGTTGCGTCCTTTTTTACCAACACTACGGAGGATGCAAAGGGACTGGAGCTAGGTCTGATCCATCCTTTGTCGAGGAGCTCCTGGATCGTCTTCTCTATCTCTTCTTTGAACTTTTTGGAATGGCGATAGGGCATGGAGATAATAGGCTTGGCACCCTCCTCCAACTCAATGGTGTGCTCAAAACCTTGATGTGGGGTTATACCAAGTGGAATATCTGCGAAGACCATATTGTGCTTATCCAACACCACCTGAAGCTCTTCATCCTAGTAGTAGGCTTGTTGCCCAGACGAAAGTTTGGTCGAGACCAAACATTATGCCGCCCAGATGACGTCGTCATGTCTGAAAATGGCTTCCATCCGCTTCGCTGAAATCTCCCTCCAACTGTCATTCGACATTCCTCTCAGTACCACCTTCTTGCCATCCACTTCGAGTAAGAATTCCATCCTTTTGAAACTCTATGTGTACTAGTCGAGGGTCTCCATCCATTGACAGCACAAGATGACATTCATGTCATCCAAATCTACCACAAAGAAATCATTTGTCATTCTGTAGTTTCTCATGGTGATGCTGAGTTGCATAACCAAATGCATACATGACTATAGATTTCTTCCCGCAACCTTGACTTCGAACCCTTCATGTTCCTCCATGCGCAAACCCTTCCTCGTGACGAGTGGTGAGTTGATGAAACTGAGTGTGGCCCCACTATCGAGGATAACGATGACCCGCTACCCCTGGAGTGTACCACGAACCCGGAATACACTGCACCTTGGAGTGGCAACTAGTGCCGCAATGACGCCTCCCCTCCATACCAGTGTGGAAATTTTCTCCGCGTGATTTATTTCTCCTTTAGCCTCCTCTTTCTCCTGCGGCTCAGATTCTTTATTTTCCTCCTCACTGTCAGACACCACCTCAATATAGTGGATATTTCTCTTTGCCTAAGCATCGGTGTCTTGGTTCCCATAGCTCCTTGCAGGTGTAGCAAAGTTTTCTCCTCCTAAACTCCTACCTTGTGGCCTAATTCAATGATAGCTTCTTCGGGTAGGGTTTGTTTTCTTTCTCCTTTGGGGCGACGGGTGGTTTGGAATGCAAGTAATTCTTGGAAGAAGAAGATGAGGTAGCCATGTCACACGCCTACTTAATTGCTTCGGTGAGCATGTTGGGGTTGAACCCTTTGACCCAACCCTTCAAAGGTTCCATCAACCCACCCATGAACAAAACAACCAGTCTCCTCTCCGAGATGTAAGTAACCAACATTGACAGTCTCTGAAATTTTGCGATGTAACTGTCCACTGGTCCAGATCGCTTCAATTGAGCCAATTCCTTGAAATTGAACTCTGGATCCTTCCCGTCAAAGCGGTCTATAAGTTTCTTCATGAAATCGACATATGAAGTTTCTCAATGGTGACCATCCCATAGTGCCACCATTTGTGAGGGAATCCTTCCAGGTGAAGCACTGTAAATTCGATTGCCTCATCATTAGGCACTGGGTCAAGCTGGAAGTAGGTATCCGCTTTTTGTACACATGCTCGTGTTGATGTTGTCCGGGACCCATCGAAGAATGATAAATTTAGCTTGCCAATCTTCTATTTGATGTCATCGTTGTTGTAGCCATGATTCCTGTCGTCTGAGTATTTCATTCGTAGATCTGCATAATCTTTGAAGGATATATCTCCCTCAACATCTGCATCCGTCCAATCTTGTCTCAGCTGCTCTTGCACCTCCTGGAAAGTGGGCTCTCATTCTATGTGAGGTGCTTTTGTTCGTTGGGGAAATGTTGGCATCAACGATC
Source organism: Thuja plicata (assembly GCA_018584345.1). Classification (NCBI taxonomy): domain Eukaryota; kingdom Viridiplantae; phylum Streptophyta; class Pinopsida; order Cupressales; family Cupressaceae; genus Thuja; species Thuja plicata. The sequence continues at coordinate 509,376 of MU226379.1, read as the reverse complement.
GAGAATGTGAGCACTATGTGTTTGACCTTCCAATGACCGAATTATCACCATGTCCATTGTGATCTCCATTTGTTCTACCCTTTGCAAATGTCACAATGTCTCTTCCATGAGTTGTTGTCATTGTTCCCCTCTAGCTATCGCTACGTTGAGCTGAGCTTGGCTTCTGGTTAGCTCCTTTAACAATGTCGTGATTTCAGTGTTGGACTCCCCCATTCCGTCTGCAGAACGGTACCTCCTTCTGGTGTATACAAGGAGCTTGTTCTGCATCCACTACCCGACAGGCTGCCATGATCACCATCTCTGATGCCACTATAATGGACCGAACGATGTAAGTCACCCGACAAAAAGTCACCAGACAACAATGTACCCAAGGGCAAATACCTGACGACAATGTACCCGGCGGCAAAGTACCCAACAGCAAGTACCCGACGACAATGTACCCGAGGGTAAGTACTCGACGGAAATGTTACTGAGGGAAAATAACCGACAGCAATGTAATCGAGGGCAAATACCCGATGACAATTTACCAGAGGGCAAGTACCCGACGGCAATGTACCCAACGACAATGTACCCGAGGGTAAGTACCCGACGGCAATGTTCCCGAGAGAAAATACCCGTTGATAATGTACCCAACGGCAAATACCTAACAACAATGTCACCAAGGGCAAATTAGGTGATGTACCCGACGACAACACGGGTGATGTGCCTGACGACAACGTGGGTGATGTGCACGTCGGCAATGCAGATGATGTGCTCGTTGGCAACACGTGTGATGTGCCCGACGGCGACCTTCTCACACCTGTACGACACTGAACTCTCTAATTGCATACCCGTACGACAACTCAACTCTCCACCCAAGATCTGCGTACAGCTTAATGAATTCCACCGATGTGTGGTAAGATTTTCACTCCCACAGTAAGGTGACTTTAATTAGCATTCCGCCATATTGGATATGCTATTCCCAATGAATCAACCCATCGGAAATATAACACTAATGAATCAACGCCAATAGAAGAGTTGGAATTTCAGATAATATCTTTAATTATTCTGAAGACTTCACAAATTGGACAATGAAGTACAAAGTGAAATATCTGAAGAGATATCTCCAACGGCAGACTAGGGTGAGGAATGACTACCACCGAAACTGCAAATACAGAATAGGGAGGGTCTTCCACCTCCGAAACTGCAACAGTGTTGAACTGCAACTAGAATTCGCAAATACAAAGGAAACATAAAACTCACGATACCTACTACAATGCCAAACTTAGCTTTGAAAAGGGCTTCGAAAAGTTTCCCGAAGGGTTACAAATGGGTCGGCACAACCTAATATTTTATAACTAAACTAATTAATTAAAAGGAACCTGTAAGATATTATTAATTTCGGGGCCATACAAACCATAGTTGGAAAACTCGACAAGGACTAAAAATAAAACTTAGGAAAAACTCACCCAGTTCTCGGCAAAAAACTAGGGAACTTAAAAAATTGCTTAAATTTAATTAGAAATGCATATTTTTGCAAAATTCAATGACAAGACGCATCCAATGAGTCAACAAATGAGAACACAAAAGAAACAAGCTAAGTCTAGATATATTTAAATGCAAAGTGTGTACAAAATTGCATTCTCATGAGGAATGTTGATTGCTGGAAGCCTAGAAACAAAATAGTAAATAGTTTCTGTAAAACTAAAAGTAAATACATGATTACAACTACATCTTCCTCTTCCCATCTCTAGTAAAATCTAAGGGAGAGGTAGAACTACAGGGTCTAGTCCTAGAAGTCTGCACCTTTAGGACGGGTACCTATATATCAAAATAGATATGGTTCTAGTTAGCAAGGGTTTGGAAGAGTATTTTTCCGCTTCAAATCCACCTAAAATCCACTTCAAATCTGTCTTAAATCCGCTTCAAATCAATGGAAATCAACTAGCAAGGGTTTGGAAGAGTATTTTCCCCCTCTCAGCAAAATAGAGGTGAGAAAATGACAAATAAAAATATCTGTGGTCCGTTTTTTTGCTTTAAACGCTGGAAGTTGATAGTGGTCGTGTTTTTTGGCGAGTTTTTATGGCGAGTAAAAGTAGGAAAACTGGCAGAGCCCAAAAACTCGGCAAGTTTTTGCAACTCGCCAAGTACTCTGCAAGTTTGTTGTCTATGATACATATTACAAACAATTGGTTTAATTGAGTTATTATATTATTTCGGGGACATTACAAAAGGTATACCAGAATGGGAACAATCTATGGCAGTTGAACATCAGAGTCTCGGGAAAAACAACACTTGGGTGTTGTCAGATGTAACCCACCTACTTGATTAAGAGAACCCTTCCCTCCCTATTGTATTTTGGTGTGGTTCCTGCCCTCGCGTTGGGACCCTATTCGTTCCTCACATTTTCAGATGGTTCATTGGCTTATGACGGGGTGCTATTGTTATAAGTGACCTTCCTTTTGGGGGGCGGTTACCTTAGTGTCGGCAGAATACACGTCGATTTCGCACCCCCCATGTGACATCCTACATGGCACTAGCCCTACAATTCTATGGCATTGTTCACCACTACATTTTCCCTTGTCTATGGATCCAAAGCTCTCTTTTCACAAATATTGGGAACAGGAACACAACCTCGCGCCTTAAAATAGTAGGGGAAGTTGCTGCCCTTAGTTGGGCTTCCCATCAGAGAAGAAGCCTATTGGCTGCAAATGGGTGTATAAGGTAAAATATAAGGCTAATGGAAAACTTGATAAGTACAAAGCGCGGTTAGTAGCTAAAGGGTTTTAACCTATGCTCCACAGAGTTTCGGGGAGAGGGACGTTTTAGGGGACGGGGACGTGTTTCCGGTACGGGTACGGTTCAGGGCCAATTTTTAGGGGATGGCAGGGGACAGCAGGGGACGACTATTAAAAAAATAGGGGAATTTTTATATATAGAGAGAGAATTCAAATATGGATATCATAACATTGATAAACCATTCACGATAGACATTTTAGAAACTCAATGCATAGCAATTTACCAAATTAAAAAAATTCAAATACTTTCATTGTAAAAATATGGCGTACATATAGCAAAAATGCCCAAAGGCTCCAAGTTTCATGCATGAAATGACATAAAGAGAAGTCCAACTAAAATACTAAATGTTGCGCACCCGTTAAATATTTTTTATGAGCCATTTTAATTTTTTACGTTACAAACAACACTCCTTTAAAAAAAAACAAAAAAACACTTTTTTAAAACCTGCAGACGTTTTTGCCTGCTAGAAAAAAGGGGTTGGACTTGGGTACCAGGGACGGTCGAGTCATCCCCCAACCGTCCCCGGTACCCAAGTCCATCCCCGAGTTTCCGAGCCTTCCCAACTTGGCGTTTCCAAAATGTCCCCGATTTGGGACCGAAAAGGGAATGGAAAGGGGGCATTGAAATCTCGTCCCCGCGTCCTCATTTAAAACCCGGGACGAGAACAGGGGTTCCAAGGCAGGGGACGCGTCCCCGAGGAACACAGGTTCAAATAGAAGGAGGGCGTCGACTATGAGGAGATATTTTCTCCCACAACCAAAATGAGAACCATTCGGCTTGTCCTCGCTCTTTCTACTCAATTTGGATGGAGAATTCAGCAAATGGATGTCAAGAGTGCTTTCCTCAATGGTGATTTGAAGGAAGAGGTCTACATGACATAGTCTCCAGGTTTTCAGGTTGTCAGTAAAGAACCCTAGGTTTGCAAATACGTAAAAGCCATCTATGGCCTCAAATAGGCTCCCTATGCATAGTACATCAAGATTGATAAGTATTTGATTGAGCAAGAGTTTAAACAGAGTCCTGATTCTAATTTGTATGTCAAGCATGCTACTGGTGAGATTCTTATTCTTGTCATATATGTTAATGATCTAATCATTACTAGTAGTGCAACACATTTGGTCAAGCAGGTCAAACAAAACTTGTGCCAGAATTTTGATATGACAGATTTGGGACTTCTCCATTATTGTCTTAGTGTCGAGGTTTGGCAGACAGATATCTACATCTTCATTTCTCAGTCAAATTGTGCCAAAAGTTTGTTGGATAAGTTTTGGATGCATGATTGCAAACCAACATCTACACCTATGGAGAAAGGGCTGAAACTTTCAGCTAAATCAGATTCATCGGTGGTGGATGAATCACTGTTTAGATAACTAGTAGGCAGCCTCATATACCTCACTGCCACTAGACCTGACATCATCTATGCTATGAGCTACATCTCTCACTTCATGACATGCCCCAAAAACTGAACATTGGGTTGCAGCGAAGCATGTGTTGAGATATGTGAAGGGTACTCCTGATTTTGGCATTCTCTACGACAGAAGCACAGATCCATGGCTCGTTGGTTTTATAGACTCAGATTGGGCAAGTCCTATTGACAACAGAAAGTGTACTTCTAGGTATGTTTTCAGTTTGGGCACAAGTGCAATCACATGAACTAACAAGAAGCAACAGACAATATCTCTCTCCTCTACCGAAGCTGAATATCGAGGTACTGTTAAGGCAGCTTGTGAGGCAGTTTGACTTCGACGGATGCTTGTAGACATGCACATGCCTCAAGCGGTACCTACTCTTCTGTGATAATGAGTTCTGAAGTCAGCCAAGAATTTGGTCTTCCATGAGTGGACAAAGCATGTTGAGCTTCATTGACATTTCATCCACAAGCTTGTTGAACATGAATCAGTCATATTGCAGTATGTCCCCACTAAAGACTAGACTGTAGAGATACTCACCAAGTGTATTGGTCCGGAAAAGTTTGTCAAGTTTAGGGGGCAACTTGGTGTAGTTTATAGAATGACCATTAAGGGAGGCTATTAGAATATTTTTAGTACCTTAGGTTTCTTTGCTATTTTTAGCCAGCTTCTAGATTCTTTTTGTTAATGGTCATTTAGGCTCTATTTTTTAATTGTATTTATCAATTTTATTTTTAGTCATCTATATTTAGACGACTTTTCTTTTTTGTTAAAGCTTTTGTAAACTATATATATTTGGGTGAATAGTTAATACAATCATATTATTTTTTAGAGTTTCAAAAGCTCTCAAAAATTTAGAAATGAGAAAAATAAACAAAGCAAACTAAATGACCTCCAAAATCACCTTTTATCAAAACCCAAAGAACATTCGTGAAAACCTTCCAAATTCCCCCTTTAAGTAATTCATTAATGATCATTTAATAAAGTTATTATATTAAGTCCTTTTAAATATTTCACTTAAGTCACTTTATATCACTTTATCAAATTAATTAAATAAAGTTACCCTTAAAATGTACTTTATTGGATAACACTAAATAATTATTTAATTTAGTCCCTTCAATCTGACTTTATCCCACACAAATTAAATAGGCTAAGGGTTGCTCTGAACTACTACTCAGAAGGACACTTTACACAAAAGTTGCAAAATTTCTCATTCTGGAGATATTAAAATATTGTATTGAATTATCTTTCTTTGAGTAGTTCATGCATGAAGTTGAGATTCTGGTAGCAATTTGAAACACTTGCCAAAGTACAAGGAAAATTTACACCAGCATGCTACATATACTTGTGATAAAAGCAGTTCTATTTGATTAATTTATTATATCTTTAAAGTTAATTTAGTGCAGGAATCATAATAAAAGATTTGAATCTTTGAAAAATCTCTATACTTCATTGATTATGAATTTGCCAAGTCTGAATCTTGTAACTATAGTTACGACAAGGAAAACATTATTTACAATTGAGGTAGAGAATAAGTTTATCAGTACTACAAATTGGAAATAATCAATCTTAAGTTTAGATCTCTATCCTGATGAATAACTACTAGAGATCCTTCAGTGTTATGCTGGATATGTATTAATACTCTTAAGACAGTTTAAGTAGATCATACAATTTTAAAGAGTAAAATCTGAATTCAGCAGTATACAACTAAAATAATCTGAAATTGATGAAGTGTAGTATAACAGTATAGAAATTGTGATGTCCTGAGTCCTCCATAGATAAACTATTAGCATAAATCTTTTAAATGGAGTTCCTGTGAATTTATAACCAATCCTTGGATATGGGCACTTGCTATTCAATTCTATCGTTTTTCACTTTGTTTCAAGCTCAACAATAATAAACAACTACAAGAAAGAAATCAGAAATAAGACCTCGCAATATCTCCAATTGAGCTGAAGTGCAATTAACTGGATTCATCTTACAATAATGCCAATGATCAAAAGGATCAGCTGATCTTGGTGCCAAAATATTATCAATCTGGAAACCATGCAAAACACAAAGAATTGGCTTTACAAGAATCTATCGAGAAAGAAACTTTCAAACAATGATAATGATGAGGCAATTACCTGCCAAGAATCATATGCTGCATTCAAGACAAATAAGGGTGTCTGGATGTGTGGGAATAAATACTGTGGAAAAAAGCACTGCAAATTCATTCCATAATAGCATCAGACATATAAAGCATGTCCCTCAAACATAGATATATTTATGTTAGGAAACAAATTGAACATTATATAGCACCTGGTTCGGATCCAATTGTGAGATAGTACATGCTTGAGGCAAGTTCTTCCCTATTCCCTGCAGTCAACAAAATTGAGAAGTGCATGAAAATACAAAATTATTGTAAAGTCCACTTTTATGACTTCTTAGGGTTTCGTCTAATTTCTTAATTCAAATCACAAGACACTTCTTTCTATCTAATTTGTAAGCATCAATATCCATATTAGTAAATCACTAATATAGCGATCTGCAAGATATAATAATCGCTGCTCCTGATCCTTGTAAATCTGACTTCTGCGATGATCCAATTCTGATTCCAATGATGTTTGATATGATGTCGATTATCACTTGATATGATGTTGATCATCAATCTCCTTGATATTTAAATCCTTTTGCTTATGCAATGAATCTGGTATAACCGTGATCCTTAATGGAACAAAGGAATGACAAACACAATCCATATTATACCGATCTCCAATGAGTTTGCAATTGATACAATTGTCGCTGTACCTGATCATTATCTATCTTATTCATGCGATGGTCTTCTAATATTGCTGTCTCTGATTCCATATTGTCTTGCCTATGTGATGATATTGTGATCCTGTTCCGGTTTAATAATCTCTTGAAATTGAGCATCCATGACTTATAAGCTGTGCCTCAATCTGAAAGTCTAGTTTGTTCTGAGTATTAGAACAAAAATCTTTCCACCTATCCCTTTTCTTCTTCTCCTTTTATTCGTCACGTCTTTAGATGGAGAGAGATGATAGGTAGAAGGGACACATTGATTCAAAGTGGGATAATTCTTCATGATGAATCATAACTCCTTGTTTAACTAAATCACACATCTTTTGCTTGTATATTCTTTAACAAAATTTGCACTTTAACCATCACACTTAATCATACCTTTTGGTTCTTATGGATCACTGTTAAGGCAATTACTCTCCATTTACTGATTGCTGCCTTAACACATTTTAATACTGTTTTTTATTCCTAATTGCTAACTTGCAATTCCCTTGGCATATGCACTTTTTTTATGAATCAATATCAAATATAATCTTAATTATCTTAATCACTTCTCTAAGTCACTCGATAACTTTTTCCCTTCCTTGAATGCTAAACATTTCTGTAAGAGCAAATTATTAATTTACTCTTGATTAAGTTCCACTTAGGTACATTAGTCATTTAAATTTTCTGGCTGAGTACATATAGTTTAATATTATTTTGTTAACTACCTTTTAGTTAATTGTGTCGGGTGGTTGTACCTACCCTCGCACCTCATTGGTTCTCTCTTTCTCACTCTTGCCTTTATAAGAAGAGCTTATGTACAATATTTGACATCTCAATATCATTTAACTTTCCTGGTGATCTATTATTTCTCTTTGTTCGTGGACGCTGCAGCAATCCTTGCCCTGGCTTAGGAGGCTGAAAACTCCAACATGGTATCAACACCTGTAGGCTAGCTCTCCTTTTCCGCAAAGGCATTCACCAGTCGTTGAGATCCCAGCTATTGCAGCCATGTAATTGTTTTAGCTCTATCCAAGCCTCATTTCTGTAGATTAGCAGAAGCGTCAGTTTGTGACAGTTTGAGTTATATCTGTACTAGTGCAATCTCATTTATTTTTGTGTTTTTTATTTTTTTCAAATCAAAGTCACCTCATTTATCATTGAAAAAGTGATTTCTTGTATGTGCATGGCTCAAGCCTCTATTATTACCAGTCAAAGCCATATATCCTTGTCTGGGATTCATATATTGAGGCTGCGAATACCTGTTTCGGGTTCTGCGGTTTCATTGTTTTGACCTGCAGTTTCATGGTAATTGGCGGTTCTTATTGTTTGGAGGTGTTGTTTGAGCTAAGGTATTGTTGCAGATCAGTGACGAGGATTTATTATTATCAGCGGGTCGTTCCACATCTATTGGCTGTAGTTCTCTCCTTCATTGGCGTAGATCAGACTGGTGGTTTTTGCAGGAAGGGCATTGATCAGCACAACATAATGATATTGGAGTTGCCGTGTATTGGTGGTCGACTTCGTTTGTTGGACAGTCAATATTACCTTTGGCACAGGTTTCCTATGGACACAACAATTCGTTTATCCCGGAAGCAATTGGCATTATTTCTAAGGAGTGATGCATATACCATATCATCTGCAATGACTTCCTTGACATTGGGTGCTAAAAATATGTAATCTCCCCAATAAATTGAAAGTGAATTAATTAAATTAATTTATTAAGTGGTCCCAAATTTAAATAATATCATAAGGCCTAATTTAATTAATTAATTAATAAAATAAAGTAATAAGATAATAAATTATGTCGGCCCATTGTAACCTTCCAGATACTTCTTGCAGCCCTTTATAAGTGGCTAGCATCGTAGGGAATCATCGTGCAGCTTTCTATTTCTTGTGTATTCGCAATTCCTGCTGGAATTAATTTTTCTAGTGTCGTTTTGGAGGTGGAAGACCCTCCCTAGTCTGGCATTTGCAATTTCGGTGGGAGTGACTCCTCAACCTAGTCTGGCTGTTTATGTAAATTTGTAAAGTCTCCTTCAAAGACAAATTCGGAGATTATCTCAAAAATAAAGATATCTGCTTGTTGAAGATCTATCGAAGAAAAAATTTATAATATTATTGTTAGTCGGATATGTGTGCACATTTTGTTATTGTCAATTGTGAAGCTATTGCATAATACCACAAATAAAATTGGAAGACTATGACAACATTGTCGAGTGTCGAAAGGTGCCGAAGGGTGAGTGTCGAACGGTGCCGAAGAGTGTTGAAGGTCGAGTGTCGGGTGCCGCCGAAGTTTGAGTACCGAAAGCCAAGTCCCGAAGGTTGAATGTTGAAGGCCGAGAACCGAGTGCTGAGTGTCTCTTTCTGTACAGGTGTGTGGGTAGAGTGTCGATTAAATGTCATAGGCTTGTGATAGTAAAGTGCGGAGTAGGTACCCAAAAGGTTGAGTTCGGTTGCCGTTACATTTAGCGCCAAATTGTGATTGGAACACTATAGTGGTATCAGAGCTAGTGATCTTGCCAACCTGTCAGGAGGAAGTGAATACAGAAGGAGCTTATAGTTTGCACATGAAAGAGATATCATTCTTTGGACATAATGCAGGAGCCTAATGCTTAAATAATGGCATTGCTAAGAGAGGTAACCAGAAGCCAAGTTCAAGTCAACAAAGCCATAGCTAGGGTAGAACAACGAGAACACATGGAGGAGACATTGCGACAATTGGCAGAAGGAAGGACAAATGGAGATCACAATGGGCATGGCGATAATTCACTCAATGGGAGAACAAACATGTAGTGCTCATAAACACTACCTTTGATGGCTACATTTCCCCAAAGAATAGAGGCGCGTAAAGAGTGAGAGCCCACTTTCTTGAGGTTGCAAGAGCAGTTGAGACGGGACTAGAGGGATGCTAATATTGAGGGAGAAATATACTTCAAAGATTATGCAGAATTGTGAATGAAGTATTCTAACACCAGGAGACATAGCTATCACAATAATGATATTAAGTGGAAGATTGGCAAGCTGAACCTATCTACTATTGATGGGTCCAGAAAGACATCAGTGAGAGTCTTGGCTAAATATTTTGCAAGTCACTAAGACTACAACTTGGTAAAATTGTTACTTTAGGCAGCAGTATGTGAAATTTCTTTCTCCTCTCAGCAATAGTGGAGGCTCCCTACTTACTGCAGGTGGCTTCAATAAAAACTGAATTGTACTACAAACAGTTCCCCTTACTATGGTAATACCAGTGGCTTAAGAATTGACGTAAGAACAGTGCTTAAGACAGCAGTCTACTTTAACTAAAATTGAAACAAACATAAGAGCACAAAGTCTCCTATATATACTTCAAATGATTATCCTAAAACCAGAATAAACAAGAAAGCACAAAGTCTTTCACCGAATACCCTCTACTTTAATAAAACTCTATCACTGAAGCTCAAAGTTTTCAGCTTCGAGTTGTTGCAGCCACTACTATCTTATTAATCCTGATTTCTAAAGCACAAAGTCTTCAGAAACTTGAATCAAAATGCTCCAATGATCCACACAAGACAAATATTGATTTGAAAAAGGATTAACAAATGCAACATAAGAATACATTCATCAATTTTCAAGATTGACCACACAAAGTTTGCTAATCTATGTTCCTTTACTCAAATGCTCAGCTTTGCGAAATGAAAGTCAAAGTTATCAGAATACAAGAGATTTGCGTATAGTTTTCTTATACACAACAAAAGATGAAAAATTACAATAGGTCTCACTCCTTTATATAAGAAAATGAGGAGAGGAAAGTGGAGAAGAAAGGAGAAACCCTTAACCACCTTGACTTATTCAATACTTATCCCTAACTAACTAACTTTGACTTATTCACTGTTGCAAGGCTTGTTGCACTTGTATCATGATTACATGGAACAACTCTGCATGTGTGATTACATTTACATCAAGTTCATGTTTTACATGTAATCTATCCCAAAAACTACACTACTCCTATGAAAGCATATTGAAAGATACATAAGAACCATCCTCAAAGAGCATTCACAAAGGACTCAAATTTACTAAGGGCCTCGTGTACAGCTGTTGGATCCGGTGCGCCTGTATGTTGTGCAACGATAGTTGCTCTACGAACTGTTACAACACATTCAAAAACAACCTCATTTTTCCCAATGTTTTTCTAAAGATTACCCAACAACCTTGTAATCCGTCAACTTATCAATTGTGTTGAAATCAAAACTATCTGCCTCAAACTCTAGGTGAATAATCCCTATGAATTCAATCATAACAGGTTCTTCCTCAGCTAGTACACCATCCTCAGTAACTACCTTGCATGTTAATACCTGAAGAATATCTCTGGACACACGTTCTTGCTCATTGCACAAACTGACAGATGCCTTTACCTCTGATATTAGTCCTTGAACAACTTGAAGTTTATTAACCATCAAATCTGAGAATTCATGTTACATACTCACAGAAGAAATAACCCCATATTCACGTAGTAGTGCATCCAGATCAATTTCTCCACACGCTCAAGTCCTCTTCCAACACTTTCAACTGTTGACTGAAAGATATAAGGAGTTCATTTGAATTCTGCATTATTTCCCTGGCATGCCTTAACACCCGATATGCATCACGGACTATCTGCACACCTTGCGACTCCAAATGATTGCACCAATCAACCATAGCTTTAGCCTTCTTCTCAAGCTGTTCATTATACCTGTTAGGTTTGTCTAGGAAAGAAGAAGAAATCGGATCAACTTGTTGGGAAGAATTGTTCACTTTTTCAATCGTCTCTAGCAGACGAGCATTTTCTGCCTTCAGCTTGTTATTCTTTTCCCACAATTTGTCATTCTTTGCCGTAAGTGAAGCAACAACATCTTGTGCATCATGTTGACAACCCAACCGATTTTGTTTGCCAAGCTCAACTCTGGCGAATTTATAATCAGCAGCCAGAAGTTCTTCAGTAGGTTTATCAACAAGTGGCTCTGCAACTTCTACAAATTTAACCTCATGCTCATCTATCATGACCTTGGACAATACTTTTGCCCTTTCATTCTTTGAAGCTTTGGCCTTATTGATTTGCTTGAAATCAAACTCTTCAGGCGAATCTCCTGCTTCTTCCTCTTTTGGGTAATGGAACTCAACTAAGGAGGTAAAGAAAAGGTTGAAGATTATGAAACTGACGTGGAAGATACAATACTCCCTACCTCCATTTGTGAAACAGTGTGACTATGGAAGGAGCCTCTGTTTGAATCGTCACTTGTGTTGAATTACCTTGTGCTACCTCAGCCATGAACTGCTCTAATTGAGCAGTTGTAGTTTCAAACAACATCATGGGTGCATTAGTGATGGGAGGAAGCGTTGAGCATGCATCAAACACATTCTCCGAGTTCTCCATGCATACTCTGATGCAAATACAGGAGCTACGAAGGATATAGGCATTGCATGTGTAACCAAAACAGGATCCACGGGAAGTATATGAACTGTAGAAAAAGAATCTACATCTGTGTCTAACGGGTATTCAATTGCTCATTTGTTACAGTTGCAAAATCTGGAAAAGACGCAATCTCTGATGTTACTGAGGGTAATGATGCTTCAAAAATAGGTTCCTCCGTCATCTCATCCTCACTTGATTCAATATGAACCCTCTCAGGTTCTGGAACTTTAATTGAAGCCTTACCCCCTTTGATGGTAAGCTTTGGAATGATTGAATACTATGATGTTGATATTCCATCCTTACCTCTACCCTTGATCTCTGATCTTCGACCCACTGGACCAACAGGATCAAAATCTTTACCAATCTTAACTTTTATGCATTTAAGACCCCTCCTTTTCAACCAGATGTTTGTGTTAGCCAGGATGGGCTAGAATCTATCCCATATAGACATATTTTCTTTTACTAACCAAGAAGGTGGCAAAATAGGCAGATTTTCTACATGATGTTTTACATAATCTTCATCAAGAATCTTCTCATCATCCTCCACACCATCAGGAATTTCTGCTAACTTGAAATTCACTATTTACTTTATTGTCAGCCTGCAATAGTCCATCTTTCTAATATCATCTTGTGTGCGTATGTCAATCCAGAGATCTTCAAGATGATGCACATGCACGAACCGTCTTCTCATGTTATCGTTCAAGCCTCTCCAATCAAAGAAACTCCTGCAGACAAACTTCTTAAGAGTGATCTCTTGAAGTTCATATTTCATATTCTTTGCTTTAGATACACTATCTAAGGAATATCTACCAATCCTTAATGGATTGCGTGAAGAAATCCCCTCTCCAGGCGTGTGCAGATTCGATTGATATGATTGTACCACCATTAGCTGACGTGCTAGCTCCATCAGAATAATCCTATATGTAGGATAACGTGGTGAGTATAGCATTCACCTTTGAAAAAGCCGACTCTGAGATACGTGAAATTCGGGATTTGTAGAAAAAGACATCCATACTCACAGGCTTTGTTCCATGCTTTATAAGACACACGCTTCTTGGGAAGCTCCTTTTTGAATAAGCACATGAAATACCGGAAGAAAGCATCCTGTACCCTGCGGCAATGAATCTGACTAGATCTCAAAGTGAGCTTCTCATAGTACTCCCAAACACGAACAAGTGACCTATCTCCTTTTATGGAAAGACAAGAAAAACAACCGAGGGCAGCAACAATATAAACCAGACATGAGTTCATATAAAACGTACAAGTAGTGGGCACCTCAGATAATTGCTCACACAGGATGTCGCTGATGATTTCTCCCAGAAATATTTTTTGTTTAGATCTAATTATAATAGAAATGAACTTGTACATCCAAAGCTCAAAATAACAAGATTCTTTGAGACCCCCAAATCTACTGCGTAGAATGATGAGATCATTGATCTCCTCCTTGAAATCTGACCTATGCACCTCCTTCGGCCATCTCACCAAATTAGGCCTCTTTGTAACCAACCAGTTATCATTGATGAATTTAATGCATGGCAAACTGTTTTCATTTTATCTCTCCAGAGCCTTTCCCTTGGATATATTCATTACTATGGGAGTGGGTGGAATCTTAAAAATTATGTCAATAGTGTCTGGATCAAGACGTATGATGGTGTCCCATCTTGATCCCTGATGGTTCTAGAAGCATAATCAAAATTCTCAGCGCACCCCATTACAAACTGAAGTTCCAAAACAGCAACAAGAAAGATAGCCACCAACTGTATGTAGCTCTACTTAATAAGAACCATCTCGAACTTGAATGACGATTCAACTCTTTTAAGAAATTTCGTCATATCCAAATGGCCAAGCTCTGTATCCCGAATGTCCTCCACATAAGAGGTAACTTGAGAATGAGATATTGAATTCTGGTATTTGTCATACAAATATTTCAACTTCTTTTTCTCTTTACCCTTGGAAGGAACAAATTCTTCTGACATAGCAAGTATGGATGCAAGAGACACTGTTTCATTAAAATTTCAAAAAATGAGCATATCTTCATGCAATGAATCCATAGGACACTATTTTTAGCACAAAAATTATAGATCTCGGAAATTTGCAAGTGGGTTATAAGGCTGGGAAGCCTTGGAGCAGTGGGAAGCAACTATGTTCAGGAATAACCAGCTTCTAAAAATGAAGAAAAATCATAAAAACGGGTTTTTCTAGAGATTTTGCATATGTGAACAGCAAGCATTTGAAAGGGCAAAACGAGCATAATAGATGTATATATATATACACAGACAAGCATTTGATATGAGATGTGAGGTATTTGAAAGTGATTGCAACATGAAAAGCTATCGGAAAAGCATGAAGGTGGTTTTTTTTATTTTGCTCTACATATTTAACTCAGTTACTTATAAATAGGATTTTGATGCCCCATCACAAGTAACTTTTTAAAACAGCATGGAGAAGGTGGGGTTTTTGGAAGCTCTTGCATATTGAAAAGATGCTTAGCATTTTTGGAAAACTTCATCTTTAAGAACGGAGTTTTTAATCCTGACTGCATATGTAAAATAAATGACATCTTACATTTGCAACTTTAGAGAATTTCAGACAAAAGTAGAAGGATCTTTTAAAATAAAACTAAAACATGTAAATCTGAAAATGAAATGAAGAGATCTACACTTGCAAACTTCAAAAAGAATATAAAAAAATTGAAAACAAGACTTACCTCTTCCTTGAGATATGCAAGGAAACCAGTCTTCTCAAATCCTATGGAAGAATCTGAAAGAAATCCAATAGATTTTGGATTAAGATGAAGCATCCAATCTTGACAATTTATAGGGCAAGCACTTGAAAAATTCTCCAAGCTGAATTAATGCATTTCAATGAATCATGGAGACATGAATGACAAATGTCTTTCATGGAGTTTCAAAATGCACAAAATCAGCAAGATGAAGAATTAATCAAACTTCATTCACAAGCATTCATGAGGATTTTGAATGCATGTGCTTGAGAAGAATTTCGAATGCATGTGCTTGAGAAGAATTTTGAATGCATATGTAATACAAATAAAAAACAACGCCTATATGCTAAGTGCGAGTTTCTTTACTATCATTTAAAACATGCCTTTCAAAATATGCAAAGAGGTGAAAAAATGGCGCCCATATGCTAAGGATTGTCACCATACCCTAGAAGAAAAACTTTGAGCTGAAATGTATCAAAACAAAAATCCTCCACATGGCTTGAATGCCCTAAATGGGTTTCAAAAGGTCAAAAACATGCTCAAAATCCTCTTGTTCAGGGAAAAACATGCTTTCATAATCCAAACGCAGGAATGTATGGAGGGTAAAATGTGTTTTAAGATGAGAGTTGCATATGCATTGGGCAGCACTTACTTTGAAGTTTATGCCATAAGACATAAAAACAGCGTCTTGAATTTGTAAAGGAAACCATAGATGTTTTAGAGCTTTCAACAGCATGCAAACACTTAATAGAAAGCCGCCAATGGAGTTCTTAAGGATAGGCAGCCCCTAGTGATGGAAACGAGTTTTTAAAAGCCTTTGCATATGCTCATGGAAGCTGAAACATACTTCCAAATTCCCACTAAGAGTCTCGACGGGTTTTATAGATACAAATGCATGATTATCTCACAAACACAAGAGCATATGCATAGAGTAAATGCCTAACGGTTTTATTTAAAAGCGATTACATATATGCAAAGCAACCTTCGCAAAACATATGCTAAATGGCATAAAATCGCCACCTATTGGTTATAAAGAGCTTAAAACGGGCTTTACAAAATGTTTTGCATGTATGTTGTGTTAGAATACAAACACAACTGAGAACGGGGGTGAATCAGTAGTTACTTAAATACTTATTCTTTTCAACTTTTCAATATTTTCAACTTTTACAAATATAATATGAAGTTATGAAATAAGAACAATAAATGCAAGAAGATAACATAACACAATATTTATAGTTGAAAACACCTTAGGGTAAAAAATCACTTTTAATCAAAAACTTTATTAACCTCTTTGGAAAAACTTTTAGAGCTACAACTCTGGGAAGCACCAACACCCTATTTTAGAAACACCAATTTCATGGAACACCAATCCCTTACACCTGAAGCGCCAACTTCAAGAATACAAGAAGCACCAACTTCCAAACTGAATAAATGAGATACAAAATTAGAGGATCATCCTAGTAACAATACAAATCATGAATCAAAAAATTCAACTCCAAGTTGAAAACATATAGCAAGATACACTTCACTTCTATCTCTTACTGATTCTTTTGTATCAAAACAAGTCTTGTTTTACATACAATCTTTATCAAAACAAAAAACTTACAATCTGATATGAATCCCTTAATCTGATAACATGATCATAAATTTGAATACCAGAAGATAAATTGATTAAATGATCTCCAAACTATTAGCCTTCTTGAGAAATCAACTAGTTTCCCCTTAAAACATTAATAATTCAATTGCATATGAATGCACCATTAAAATATCTGATTAATGAATGATTCAAATCACTGAAAATAATATTACAATCCCTCCTGAATCTCTAATTATACCCTGCAATCATCAATCATTCAACACATTTTAAATTTGAAAGAAATATTATTACCATTCAAAATTTTGTCTTGTAGACTGTATACTATCCTTCTGTTGTACAGCACATATCTCTCAAATCCTACACTTTTTATGCAAACAACCTGTACATCTGTTTAGGGGAATGAGTACCCTTCTTATAAATGTGCTTTGTCATTTTTTAGTAGACTTTTTAGCCATCCAAAACTGATTTAGACTAAAACTGCTCATAACTATCATAACCGACTGTAACAGTTCTAGTTGAAATTCCTTCTCTCTCTCCACACGTTTATGCAGAAACTAACAACGACCCATTTCCGATCTGCCTCTTACCTTTCCGAAAAGGTATAATAGTTGCGGTTTAGTTTGAGACTTAATATATGCAAAATTGTTTACACCGTAACTAGGTAGTTATGGATTACAAGCTGATTTATCATCCATTAACAACATTAAGTATTATACACTTAACACTTTATCAAACAACTTGGTAGTGATTTGACCAATGTATTAGGAAACTAAATAGGACATTAACCACATTTACAATCACAACAACTGAGTCACTAAATAATGATATGTAATCAACTGCATCGTGTGTACCACCATAACTAACTGAGAGATATGACATGCCTTATTGCATCAATGACAAAAACCAAAGACCAAATTACCAAAGGTTCAACATACTCCCCCTTTGGCATTGATGTCAATACCTATAAAAACATATTAACCTCTGCATGTACCTGTATCACCTGTATATCATCACCAGTATAGAATCCATCATGTACCTATATAGAATCCATCAACAGATTTTAATATGTTTTCCCCATACTTTTTCTCCCCCTTTGACATCGATGACAAAGGAGAGACACCAAGGTTTCAATTGCAAAAATGATCATAAATGCACCCTCTGAAACCTATCACACACTGATTAACTTAAGTAAGAGCAGAAAGAGAGAGAACTCCAAATCTGGTTCTCAAACCTTCAAACACATCTTTTGAGAGAGATTTTATGAATATGTGAGCCGATTGATTTGCCTTTTTTTCTCCTATAATCTGTTCTTGAGGATGATATTTCTTCAGTCTTGTTCCTGTAGACTTTGTACCTGTTGGTTCTGGTGTTCTTAATGTTCGTTAGTATTTGTGATATCTTTTAAATTGTATAAATTCCCTTTTGATCTTTTACCCGATGCAACCAACTGTCCTGATCGAGATTTGCTTTTACAATCATGATCATCAATTACAACTTCATATTCATTATCACAAATTTGACTAACACTTAGAATATTATACTTTAATCCATCAACATAATACACATCATGAATAGACATTTTGTCACTAAGCATCAAAGAACCCAAACCTTTAACTTTCCTTAAAGAATCATCACCAAAACTCACACTGCCACCTTTGTAGTAAATCAATTGATCAAACTTTGTTTTATCACCTGTCATGTGTCTAGAACAACCACTATCAATAATCCACAAGTCCTTTTCTTCAGAATGCAAAGCCATTTGAACAAACATAGACTTATTAATCTTAGGCCTCCATATCTTAGTCACTTTAGTATCAAATTCTTTATCAAACTTGTAGACTAGTATATGTTTGATCATTCTGAAATGACTTAGTTCTGCAATTCCACATAACATGACCAAAGAGATTGCATTTGTAACATCTTATACCATTCATTTTAGGAAAGGAATAACCAAGATGAAACTTTGAAAACCTCCTTGACATATATTTGCAATTACTTATTCTAGGTCCATATTGATAACACATGAAGCAATACCCATCAAAGAAAGAAGGGAACTTGTTTGAAGATCTTTTACCCATGAATGAAGTTCTTGATATAATCTGCTTTTTATCATTAGAAATCTGATTAAAATCTGCATTTTTACCTGAATTTGAAGTGGTAGTATGCCGATCTATGTCCTTAATTTCATATTTGAATATCTCAAATAAAGTTTTATCTTTCTTGTCACTACAACATTGTCCAAGTTCAAAACCAGTTCCAGTTAGATTACCAGTTCTTCTTTGTTTCCTTAACATGTCATCCAAAGTAGTATTCTCATATTTTTCTAACTTCCTTTTATATGATACTACTTCATTCATTAACCTTATACATTCCTGGTCTTTAGAACTTAACTCTTCCTTAGTGACAAAGACAATTCTCTTTTGTTCCTCAAGTTGTAATTTCAATTCTATAACTTGTTGATTTAATTCCTTAGTTCCTTTTCAAAGTTCTCTTTTTCCTTTAAGAATTGATTTTCTTGAACACTTAAATTCCTTGATCTTTTTAAGTGCATAAAGAAATTCACATTCTAAATCAGCCTCAACAAGTTCAACATCATCATCACTATCTAATTCTTGACAAGTAGTTTCTACAACCATGAATAAAACTTCATTTTCATCACACTCAAAGCTACTAGATTCATTGTCTGATACATCAACAATTAAACTCTTATTCTTCTTAAAAAACTTATTTCTATTATAGAATTTCTTTTTACTTGATTTTTCTTTCTCATCATCTATTTCATCATGACTATTATAAGGACATTTAGATGCAAAGTGTCATATTTTACCACAATTAAAGCATTTGAAAGGACGTTTACCTTTGTATTTATCTGCTCCTTTCCTTAATTTCCTTGAGATATGTTTTCCAAGAACATCAAGGTCTTCTGATTCTGATGAGACTTCCTTCATTTTCTTTTCTACCTTAAATGCTGCTTCTTTGCTTGTGGATTTTTGCTTGCCAAACTTTCGCATTTCATAAGCTACAAGTGCTCCATGAATATCTTCCATTGTGTACTTGTTAATGTCTCTAGTTTCTTCTATATAACATATCTTAGAATCAAATTTATCAGGAAGAGAACTCAAAACTTTCTTTACAACATCTATGTCATCATTTTTTCACCAAGTCCTCTTATGCCATTAACAGTTTCATCCATCTTAAGGAGATAGTCTTCTACCTTTTCATCATCACCTATCTTAAGGTCTTCAAATCTTGCTTTCAAATGTTGTATCTTGGCTTCCTTAACTCTATCATTACCATGATGTGTTTTTCAATTTGTCCCATACTTCTTTAGAAGATCTGCAAAGCATTACCTTACCAAAAACATCTTTAGATAAGCTGTGAAATATAGCAAATTTTGCCTTCATATCAATTTCATATTTCCTCTTTTCATCAGGATCTGTAGGTAAAGAATTAGGAACACTATAACCATTAACAACTAAACCCAAACATCCACATTAATTGACAACAAGTAAGTTTGCATCATAACTTGCCAAAAAGCATAATCTAATCCATCAAAAATAGGAACCTTTGAAGAACTATCTTGAACCATTATAGATAAGTATTCCACGCAACCAAAATCTACCCAAAGTTGTTAAACTTTATGTAGGGAACCTTGCTCTGATACCACTTGTTGGAATACAAACACCACTGAGAGGGGGGGGGGGGGGGGGAANGGGGGGTGAATCAATAGTTACTTAAAAACTTGTTCTTTTCAACTTTTCAATCTTTTACAAATATAATATGAAGTTATGAAATAAGAACAATAAATGCAATAAGAACACATTACACAATATTTATAGTGGAAAACCCTTATGCTAAAAAACCACTTTTAATAAGAAACTTTACTAGCTTCTTGGGAAAAACTTTTAGAGCTACAACTTTGGGAAGCACCAACACCCATTTTTAGAAACACCAATCCCTTACACCTAAAGCACCAACTTCAAGAATACAAGAAGCACCAACTTCCAAACTGAATAAATGAAATACAAAATCAAAGGATCATCTCTGTTACAATACAAATCATGAATCAAAAAATTCAACTCCAAGTTGAAAACATAAAGTAGGATACACTTCTTCTCTCTCTTACTGATTCTTTTGTATCAAAACAAGTCTTCTTTTACATATGATCTTTATCAAAACAAAAAATTACAATCTGCAATCAACCTGAACATCTGTTTAGGTGAATGAGTACCCTTCTTATAAATGTGTTTTGTCATTTTTTAGCACACTTTTTAACCATCCAAAACTGATTTAGACTAAAACTGCTCAAAACAGTCATAACCAACAATAACAGTTCTGGTCAAAATTCCTTCTCTCTCTCCACCACACGTTTATGCAGAAACTAACAATGGTCCATTTCATATCTGCCTCTTACCTTTCCTAAAAGGGATAATAGTTGGGGGTTAATTTGAGACTTAATATATGCAAAATTGTTTAAACCGTAACTAGGTAGTTATGGATTACAAGCTGATTTATCATCCATTAACAACATTAAGTATTATACACTTAACACATTATCAAACAACTTGGTAATGATTTGACCAATGTATTAGGAAACTTAATAGGACATTAACCACATTTACAATCACATCAACTGCGTCACTAAATAATGATATGTAATCAACTGCATCGTGTGTACCACCATAACTAACTGAGAGATATGACATGCCTTATTGACATCACTGACAAAAACCAAAGACTAAATTACCAAAGGTTCAACATATTGATATATGCAAACTCAAAACAAATCGCCCCCAGTTGGTCTTAAAATGAACCTTTTGTTTTAAAAGGAAATTGCATATGTAATTAAGAAGCCACGAATTTTTGAATATAATTTACATATGGATATTGAAACCTAAAACATGTGAATTTCCATCAAAAATCGCCACCACTTGGTTAAGTTATAAAGAGTTCTTAAATAGCTTAAAGCATTTACATATGCAATCACTTTCAAAAAGCCTATTTTACATCTTGTTGCATGACTAATAAGACTTTAAATAATATTTGCATGATTGTATATGCAAATATGAATAAAAAGCCCACTAATGTGAAGAAGAAACATAATCTTTTAATGTAACCTTATGTTTTTAAATGACCTGATATGCAGACAAGTTTAAAATGCCCACTATCATTAAAAACAATAGGTAAAACTTCTCAGAATGCTATGAAATTTTAAAATGGAATTTTAAATCCACTTTACATATACCCAAGATTCCTACTTCGTGCAATTAACAAGAAAAAGCCCACTTTCAAAGACTTAAACAAGACGTGCAATCTGTCAGAAAAACCCCACTTGCAAGACACTTTAAACCCTTAGTTGCCGATTCGGGTTCGGGGACGGATTCGGGCTCGCGAATCCGGTTCGTGGATTCGTGAAAAAAAAAATTGCCGTTTGGGTTCATAAGGATTCGTGAGTGTGTATATATATATACATATACA
>MU226379.1:442658-487127 GCA_018584345.1 Thuja plicata | reverse complement strand
AGATAAATATACATAATTCTAAAACTAAATCATTTCATAGTATGAATCTATGATGGTTGATCATTGATCAATGCCAAATCTCAAAGATTCAAAACATCAAAATTAAATCATAACATCAATTCAAGTACCATTGTTTGAAGTTCAACTAATGGATTAATAATTTATTGATATTCTATTCTCTTCTTCATCATCATCATCTTCTATATGGAGCCTAATAAGAATCGAAGGTTAATTTTTCCCCACTTTTATTGGCGTAGTTTACTTTAATTATTTTATAAAGGCTCCGAGAGTTATTTTCCAAGGCAAAAAAACGTCTTAATTTTACCACTTTACATCTTGGCTGGCCGCGGGATCCTTATGGATTCGCCCGAGTCCACGCGGGATCCTCGAGGATCCTCGAATTCCCTACCCGGTCCGTGATGGATCCGAGCAGGGTCCTCATTTAGACCTGTGGATACGTCTGGATCCGCGGGCCATGGATCCATCCGGACCCACAGGCCAAAAAGAGGACCCTACCCGGATCCATCACGGACCGGCTCGTGAATCCGGACCCATAACAGACCCGGACCCGGATCAGGGGGCTACTGCACGAATCCGGTAACTAAGTTTAAACCTCTATAACCTGAGCTAGACAACCTTGATTGACACCAAAGATAGCTCGAAACGAGCGGAATTTCAAACACCACAAACCTAAGGCAAAAACAAGATTAAAAACTAAACACAAAACTAAGAAAAGAAAAGAAAAGACCTGAAAGACATCAGAAAACAAATGCTCTTAAAGAGTAAAGTCAGAGGTAAATCAAGGGATGACAGATCTCCTCATACAAACATCTCTCAGAGCATTGAAAACCTTAGAGAGAACTCCTACCAATATAGAAAAATTGCGTAGGGTTGCTCAATTTTGTGGATGCAAAATTGAGGACAACAGTTGGCTCTGATTGGGGAACATTCCTCGCTTGTTCTTAGAAACAATGAGGAACGTAGAATCTAGACCTCTAAGTGCCTTTATCTACTCCATTAGGCTATAGAGTCAAGCGACTAAAGAAAAAGACTCAAAAACCTAAAAATTAAAAAAGAAAAAGACTTGAACATTATGTACAATGGTACTTATCTGGCAATTACTCGAAGTAATGCTTCAAATGTTGTGCACTGCAAGGAAGTGTGAATGGGGTTCCATCACGGTAAGCCAACAAGAAAGTATTTTCTCGTGCAATTTGATGAATGGTGAATGTACCTCGTTAGAGAGGATCAAATTTGCCATGCATTCCTTTTGGTTCCTGCCTTTTGTCCCAGAGTAGCACACAGTCTCCAACTTGAAACTATCTATGTCAGGCTTTCTTATAAATAAATTGTCTTAACTTCCTGCTGATGTGTTGCAAGTCGATCTACCACTTGAGTTCTCTATTCTTCCAAATGATGAAGAAACATTATCCTTTTATCCAGAGAGTTCTCAAAAGTACTATCTTCAATGGCCTTAGCCAACTTTCGAGCAAGAAGCTCTCAAGTTATGGGAATTTCCGCATTTACCCCATAAAGAAGTTCGAATGGTGACCTCCCAATAGCTCTTTTAGGTGTAATTATGTCTACCCACAAAGCATCAAACAAAGCTTTGTGCCAAGATCTTTGATTTTCATCCACCAACTTGCGAATGATAGTAACCAAATTCTTATTACTCGATTCAACCTGACCATTACCCTGAGGATAATAATCGGACAAATGAGAAAGAGTAATAGTGTGTTCAAAACAAAACTGTGTGAACTCCGTAGAGGAAAAAGTAACAGCATTGTCTGTCACAATTTTGTTTGGCACCGAAGCGAGAAATTATGTTTTCCATCAAAAATGCACACACCACTAATGATGTTGCATTCTTTACAGGAATTACTTCCACCCACTTGGTGAAATAATCAGTTGCGGTCAAGACATGTATGTCCAGCACTGGAAGTTGGATTAATCGTACCAATGAAGTCGAGACCCCATTGTTGAAATGGTTCTTCAATTACTACTGGCTTCAGGGGTAATACTAAGAGCTTCTGTTTTCCAACAAATTGCTGGCAACGTTCACATTTGCGTACCCAGCTGTAGGCATGTTGGAAAAGAGTTGGCCAGTAATATCTTGCCCGCAAGATTTTGTGAGCCATAACTGGTGCAGAGAAATGCCCACCACATGCTAAATCATGAAATGATTCCAGCAATCGGACTTGTTGAGCTTTAAACACAGCGTAAGAAATTACCGTCAAGGGCACACTTATACAAACCGCTGTCCCATAGAACAAAATGAGCAGCTCTAAGCTTTAGATTTATTTTCTCCTTATAAGTAAAATGCGCAAGGCACTCACAATAAGTTAGAAAATATGCGATATTGGAATACCATTCATTAGTCGTGCTGATAAACAGGACTTTAGGCAAAGCCTCAGAAAATTCTTCTTTCTCTGGTTCATTTTCCGCCATGAGTTAACATAAACCCATGCCACCAACCAACTTAGTAGGACGAATCTCAATATCATATTCTTGGAGTTTAGCAATCCAATTACCTCTCTTTGTCTCGAACTCCTGCTGAGCCAAGATGGATTTAACAGTAGTATCTGGGACAAGAACATGTGAATTCAGAATGTAAAACCTGAAAGATTTCAGAGCCTTCACCACGGTGTAAGCATTTTTCTCCATCAAAGCATACTTCAACTCATGTGACTTCAGCAAACAACTCATGAACGCAATGGGAGATTCAATATTTTCCTCATTCTTTTGCACAAGAATTGCAGACATTGTATGCTCGGAAGCATAACTATACATCATAAAAATTTTAGTATAGTTTGGGCATACTAACACTGGTGCATGTGCAATTGCTTCCTTAATTTCTTTAAAGGAGGCCTTCCCGTCTGTACTCGAATGGAAAGCTATTGCTCCTTTCATCATATTGGAAATATGACGAGTTTTCTCGGCAAAATCAAGATCAAATCTTCTTAGAAAGTTAACCTTCCCAAAGAACGAATGAACAACAGTCTTACTGGTAGGCAAAGTGAGATTTTGAATAGATTTAACTCGTTCTGGATCAATTTTAATACCCTCCTTAGACACGATGTGTCCTAGAAGCTTACTCTTCGTAACTCGAAAAATGGACTTCTTAGGATTCAAAGAAATCTCGTGTCGTCGACCCTCTCTAGCACTTGCCGAAGATGTGACAAGTGATCCGATCGATGTTTAGAAAAGATCGTAAGATCATCAAAATAAACCACAATGAACTTATCTTTGATGTCATGAAATACCAACTCTATGGCACATTGAAAAGTAGCACCTGCATTTATCAACCCAAAAGGCAACCTGTTATAAGCAAAAGTACCCCAAGGAGTTGTAATGTCGTTTTATATTGATCTTCTTCCCTTCAATCTGGTTATAACCAGAAAAAACATCCAGCATAGACAGCATCTGAGAACCAGTCACAGTTTGTAAAACATGATCCATTATAGGTAACGAATAGTTATCCTTTAGAGATGCTCGGTTCAAATTACGAAAATCCACACAAATGCGAATCTTGCCATTGTTTTTACGAACTGGAACAATATTAGCCACCCATTTTAAGAGTTGAATAGGAAAGATGATCCTTGCATTGAGCATCTTTTGAATTTCTGACAAGATAGTATCCAAGATCTTTGGATTATACTGTCGTTGCTTCTGCCTGAAAGGCACAACTCCAGTCTTCAAAGGAATGTCATGTTGTACTACCTTTGGCTGGAAAGACTTGAAATCATCATAGGAATAGGCCAACACGTCCATGTATTCAGACAAAAGATGAATGAAATGATCTCTCTCCTCTGGTGTACAGTATTTCCCAATATTGATAAACTTAGGATCAGCATCTGTGTTAAGATTATATTTCTCATAGTCCATAACGGAACTAGACCCAGCCTCTTGCTGATTTTTGACGTAAAGATCATGCTTATCAAACAGCCTTTCCAAAGAAACCAGCCCTTTAGGAATTTTATTACCTTCGAGCTGAATGACTTCTCTTGTCTCAGGGTTTTTCTTGGACATATCCTCCCGTGGGGAAGAACTACTTCTTTCGAAGAACAATTCATCAAAATTATCCTTTGTTTCTAGGAAGTTAATGATTTGTTGATCATCATTGAAAACTTGCCAATGATCCGAAGTATCTGTTACACGTGGACAGTAAACTAACTGAATAGTATACCTATCCTGCTTGAACTCTTTATGAGGTATTAAAAATTTCGTTGAAGCCGTAAGGGAATCAGCTTTATCATTTAATTCTCTATCAACTGCAGAGATATTGAAAGCATCAAACAACTCAATGTAATCCCATACGAGGTTCCTATAGTGCTTAAGTCTCTCATTCTTTGTTTGGTATCAATTTCTGACTTGACATACCACGAGTTCAACATCACCTTTAGCATGCAAGTTCATAATCCCTTTACTTTGTGCAGCATCAATACCCAGCAACAGTGCTTCATATTCTGCAGTGTTATTGGTGTTGTTGAACTATAACTTGTAAGAATAACGAAATCTTTCTCCTTGCGGGGAAATCAAAACAACCCCACAACTTGAACTAGTTATTGCGCAACTACCATCAAACTCCAGTATCCAAACATCATTTGTAGTACTAACTGCATTAGGAAACTGAGGTATATTTTTAGTAATTGCAAGTGAAACTGAAGATATAGGTTTTTTGTTAGAATTAATAATCTTTCCTTCGTGTATAATTCAAATATATATAAGCCAAAGTATCCTAAAATGTAATATCCTCTAGTCCAAGTGGGAGGACAACTCATTTCTTTTATTTCTTTTATTAAGGAAATTAGCTTATTCCTCCTTAAGAGAATTCTCACACTTGGCACACACTATATATGAATGTGACATTCATAGAACACGAGAGTTACATTCTAACTTCATCACTCATCTCTACTTAATAGATGCTTCTCCACACACTTTAACAACAATTTTCTCACTTCTATTATTTTTTCCTCACATTCTCAACTCTTGCTCTCTCATTGGTGTAATGACCTTCTTTCTCCAGGCTTTTTTGCCTCATTCATATTATATACACAAGGGGTTTTTCTTAGTTTTCCCCTTTCAAAATCCTTGTCTCATTGTGTTGATCTTGGAGCATCTTGATGGTTTTGGTGACAGATCTTGAATCAATCTCTCATTCATTGTGTTTATGGTAAAATACTTCATTTTGCTTCACTCACTTGGATTCTTTCCTTTAGCTCTTTTCATTTTTGTATTTCTCTTACATGGTATTAGAGAAGGCTAATCCTTGTTTTGAGTATTTGCATGAAAATCTCATTCGAAAGATATCTCGTTTGAGAAGAAGAAAGTTTTTTTTCTTTATTGCTTGATTATTATTTTTTGTAAGTTTTTTGTTTTTTGTAGATCTAACATTTGTTGCAGCTCTTTCTTATCTCCTTTGTTATTTTAGATCTGGTTTTAGTTTCTAGGATTTCAATTTATAGTTCATTAAAACTAGTTCTGGATGGCTTGCCGCCAAATCTAAGTTTAATAATCTTCATTTCAACTTTTTTTTCTAGATCTAACTACACCCTTTGTCGGGAGACCGCAAGCATATTTATCTGTAGCTTCTTCAAATCTTTCTTCAGGCTTTCCCCTTCCAGGTTTTGAATATAAAAAAAAGGCCAGTAAGGGAAGTACATTCAGCTTCCTCTTACATGCAATTCTGAGATTCTTAACATTTCAAAGTTGATTGTTTTTAAAATATCATATTGAAATTACAACAATTTATTGTTTTAAATCTGCAGTGTTTCGTTGTCTATATCTTGTAGCACCCAGTGTTTTCACAGAGTTTCTTTCGTTTAACATGGCCTTTGTATTCAATTTATACTCTGGCTGCTCCCATTGCAGCATATATACTCCTCCCTTTCGCAGCTTCCTCCTCTTTTTTTCCTCTGTTTTAGCTGACTAACTTTTGTCTTGTTTCATTGTGTTGCCTTTCTTCTGCTATTACGCAGCCTTGGTTCTACTCTCTGCGGTTCGGAAGAGGCCGCCCTGCTCATGCGCACCCTTATCTTTCACACTTCCTCCATTATTAGCGCAGCATTCTTATTAATTAACGCAACCTTTTCAAAGGTTTTGCGCCCTTCTTTCCTTCTCCACGCAGCCACCACACATTTCTCCTCCCCTATGCAGCTTACTAGCGCACCTTCCCTCCTTTCACAGCCCGATCCGTCCCTTCTCCCTTGCTGCTACCTCTCGCAGGAATCTTTGGGGTTTGAACAAAACGTCTTCTCCTATCCTCAGCACCACTGTCTTCCAATTCACAGCATCTTTGACACTGATATTCAGTCATTTCCTTGCGCAGCATACCTAGCGAAGTTTCTTCCCCATTCTTTGTTGACTGGTTCGATAACAGGAGTCATTCCTTGCGCACAGGACAGCAATTATAACAGTTCCTTCTTCTAATTATAACATTTCTTATATCATTATTATAACATGTAATCATTATAACGTTCCTTTTTTGGTAAATGTAAGTTTCTTGCAATTCTAATCATTCTATTCCTTATATCGTTTAATCATTAGATTCCTTCTATCAGCCTTATCATTAGATTCTTTTGCTTTTTTCTATTTTTAACAAAAAAATTTGTTCAATCTTTTATTTAACAAAAAAGTTTAAACTTTAAATCAAAATTTATCGTTCATATTTTTTAACAAAATTTTAACCCAATCTATATTTTATCGCTATAATCATATTGCAATTGTCATTTTGATATCTAGTTGCAATAAAATTTTGTTTTGTCATTCAAACAAATTTTTTAAATTTTTTACATTTTTTAAACTTTTTTAAATTTTTTTAACGTTCTTGCAAACTAACCGGTGATATTCGCGTTACATTCCTCTTTTGAATTTATTTTAACATATAATTTCTTGTATTCTAGTTTATTTTGAATCACAATGTCGACATTAATCTCGGAAATCAAATTGAATAGTTCTAACTATCATCAATGGAAGACGCATATTTCTTTTATATTTTGTTTTAAGCATTTGCTAGAAGTTGCTACAGATACCTCTCTTGAACCGGCTGCCACTGCTTCTCAAGCCGACAAAGATGCATGGCAAGGTAAAAACGAAGAAGCTCTTTAATTAATTGGCCTTTCGATTGTTCATGATCTATACGTCTTGATTGGACATTGCACCAAAACCCATCAAGCATGGGACATTTTGAAACAAACTTATGACAGGTCCACCGAATCACGAAAAATTCAACTCCAAGACAACTTGGAAGACTTGAGGTATATAGATTTCAAATCCATGTATGAATTCTTACTTAAATTTGATGCTATTAAAACTCAATTAAGTGGTTTAAATTTTACTTTAACTGGTATTATATTAATATCATTCTAAAGAAATGTCTTCCTAAAGAATTTCAACAGTTTATTACTAACATTCGTTCTCAACTTGCTATTCCTAGTTTAGCTCCTCAATTAAGTTATGCTATTTTTCAAAATTTATTACGTCAAGAGAAAGCTAAGTTACTGCAATTTGGTACTCTTATATCTTATGAATATGCTTTTGTGTCTAAGCATCAAAACCAAAATAATAGATCATATAATCATAATAACTCTAATAATAATCATAATTATCATAAGAACAATTATAATCATCATAACAATAAGAATCATAATAATAATAATAGTTATTCTAATAATCACAATTCTCGACATCATAATAATAATTCTAGGCCATCTTATAATCATAATAATAGTTATCATAATAATCATAATCATCCTAATAATAGACCCCATTGTACTTAGTGTGGAAAAGATGGTCATGTGTCCAACAATTGTTTTAAGAAACAAAATCATGAGAAGCCTTTTACTCCTAATAATCAAACTAATCAACAGTCTCATAGTAATAACTCTCGTCAAGCTTTTGTTGTTCGTTATGGGATGTCTAATCCTTACTATGATAATACTCCTCTTTTCAATAATTCTCCTATTTGGGGTGAATCATATGACTATGGCTATTCTTGGGATAACCCCCTAGATTACTATCTTCCAAAAGAAATAACCTTAATACAAAGAGATAATATTTTCTCTCCATACGATGCATTCAAGCTTGATGATTCTTTTTATTCTCATGCATATTCCCCTTTTGATGATATTTTAAAACAAGAAGTGGACATTATTTCTACCTTTCTTAATGTTATTTTGCCTACTTTTGACTCACCTAATAGAGATGTGTGTATCGCCCAAGATGATCTCAATGATTTCTCCAAAGTTCAAGATTCTGAATGTAGTGCTAATCAAATGGTTGTTGTGGAGGACAAACCTCCTTATCTTCATCCTGATCCTCCGCATGAGAATAATAATAATGATGACAATAATGATAATAATGATGATGATTATACTAGCTCTACTCCTCTTGATTCTTCATATAATGATGAATCCATTACAAATTTGTTTTATGAAATTGATGATTGCATTATTGATTATATGACTGATTCATTTTATGATTCACACTCTGATTTTGATTTAAAAGGTTTTACTGATTCAGATCTAGGAAGAGATCCCAATAATGGGAGATCTATTAGTGGTTATTGTCATTTTGCAGGGTCGGGTGCTATTTCTTGGAGAAGTAATTATGAACAATCTTCGTCTCTATATTCTATTGAATATGAATATAAAGAATGTACACGTGCATCTAAAGAAGCTCTAGAAAATTAAATATCACTTGAAGATTTGGGTCCTCTACAAGCACCTACACCTTTGTATTGTAATAATCAAAGTGTTATCTCTTTAGCAAAGAATCTTATGTACCATTCAAGATCCAAGCACATCACTCCATAATCACTTCATAAAAGAACAAGTTGAAGAAACGCAAGAGTCCATCTACTGCAACAGAAATGATCCAACTATTGATATCTTAACAAAACGTTTTTATAAAAAGAAATTTCAAAATCATTGTAAACATTTGGGTTTGATACCCATTGATCTAATCACCCCAAGTAAGATTAAAGAGGGTGTTAGAATTAGTAATCTTTCCTTGGTGTATTATTTAAATATGGATAAGCCAAGGTATACTAAAATGTAATTTGTCCTCTAATCCAAGTGAAAGGACAACTCATTTCTTTTATTTCCTTTATTAAGAAAATTAGCTTATTCCTCCTTAAAAGGATTCTCACACTTTGCACACACTTAATATGAATGTGGCATTCATAGAAAATGAGAGTTACATTCTAACTTCATCAATCATCTCTATTTAAGAGATGCTTCTCTACACACTTTAACAACAATTTTTTCACTTCTATTTTTTTCTCACATTCTCAACTCTTGCTCTCTCACTGTTGTAATGAGCTTCTTGCTCACATTTCTCTCTTTCTCAACACTTTTTAACCTCATTCATATTATATACACAGATTTTTCTTAGTTTTCCCCTTTCAAAATCTGTCTCATTGTGTTGATCTGGGAGCATCTTGATGGTTTTGGTGATAGATCTTGAAACAATCTCTCATTCATTGTGTTTATGGTAAAATATTTTCTTCTGCTTCACTCACTTGAATTCTTTCCTTTAGATATTTTCAATTTTGTATTTATTTTACAAAAATGAGAGAAATGCAAAAACGAAAAGAGCTAAAGGAAAGAATCCAAGTAAGTGAAGCAAAATGAAGTATGTTATTATTAACACAATGAATGAGAGATTGATTCAAGATCTATCACCAAAACCATCAAAATGCTCCAAGATCAACACAACGAGACAAGGATTTTGAAAGGGGAAAACTAAGAAAAACCCCTTGTGTATATAATATGAATGAGGCAAAAAAATTCTAGAGAGAGAGAATGTGAGGTGAGCAAGAATCTCATTACAACAATGAGAAAGAAAGAGTTGAAAATGTGAAAAAAAGATAGTAGAACTGAGAAAACTATTGTTAAAGTGTGTGGAGAAGCATCTCTTAAATAGAGATGAGTGATGGAGTTAGAATATAACTTTGTTGTTCTATGAATGTCACATTCATATTAAGTGTGTGCCAAGTGTGAGAATCCTCTTGAAGAGGAATAAGCTAATTTCCTTAATAAAAGAAATAAAAAAATGATTTGTCCTCCCACTTGTACTAGAGGACAAATTACATATTAGAATACATTGGCTTATCCATATTTAAATAATACACCAATGAAATATAATTAATTCTAACACCCCTCTTTAATCTTACTTGGGGTGATTACATCAATGGGTACCAAACCCAAAATTTTGCAATGAAATTCAAATTTTTCCCTAGAAAGAAGCTTTGTCAAAATATCTACAAATTGATCTGCACCCTTGCAATAGATGAGGGACACTTGCTTTTCTTCAACTTGCTCTCTAATCAAGTGGTGGTGAGGAGAAATGTGCTTTGACTTTGCATGGTAAACCGGATTCTTTGCCAAGGCTATTGCACTTTGATTGTCATAATATAAAGGTGTAAGTTCTTGTTGGGGTAGACCCAAATCTTAAAGTATTCTTCTAAGCCATAAAGCTTCCTTAGAGGCATTAGTACAACTTTTGTATCCAGCTTCGATAGAACATAGAGAAAAACAAATTGATTTTTTTTACTTTTCCAAGATATAGCACCTGAACCAAGAAAGAAACAATACCCACAAGTAAATTTCCTATCATTGGGGTCTCCACCTAAATCTGAATTAGTAAAACATTTTAATGAAAAATCAGAATTTGCATTATAAAATAATCCTACATTAAGAGTACCTTTAATATATCATGATATTCTTTAAGCAATTTTGAAGTGTGTTGGTTCAGGTTTGGACATAAATCTTGAAACTAAATGAACACTAGAAGATATATCATGTCTAGTGAGAGTTAGATAATTGAAACTTCCTACGAGTTGTCTATAAGGAGTAGCATCTATAAATGGAGATTTCATATCTATTATTAACTTAGTTCCTAATTCACATAGAATTGAAACATGACTAGCATCATTCATATGAAATCTATCTAGAAGATCCTTAGCATATTTACTTTGTGAAATAAAAATACCCTTAGGAGTTTGCCAAATTTGCATTCCTAAGAAATAATGTAGAATCCCTAAATCAGTCATTTGAAATTTTTGGTTAAATTGAATTCTTAATATCAAAATTTAAATAGTTAGAACTGGAAGTAAGAATCAAATCATCAACATATACAATAATAATAATAATGTTATCTACACTATGCTTGATATACTAGTTAGGATCATTTTTACTTCTATCAAAACCTTGAGAAATGTAGAAAGCATTGATTTTGGAATACCACTCTTGAGGAGATTGTTTTAAGCAATAAATAGATTTATTTAAATGTTCATGATCTTTAATAAAACCGGGAGGTTGAGACATAGATTTTCTTCATGCAAATCACCATTTAAAAAAACACTTTTAACATCCATTTGGTGAATAGGCCAATTCATTTTAGAAGCTAAAGCAAGGACAACTTTAATGGTAGGCATTTTTGCAATAGGAGCAAAGGTCTCATTATAGTTTAATCCTTCAATTTGAGAGAAACCTCTTGCTACTAGCCTAGCTTTAAACTTACTAATTTCATTATTGGCATTCAACTTAGTTTTATATAACCATTTATATGAAACCAAATTTTTATCATGAGGTATAGTAACTAAATCCCAAGTATTATTAGAAATTGAAGGGTCATATTCCTCTTGCATAGCAGTTTGCCAATGGGGTTGATTTTTAGCTTGAGGAAAAGTTTGAGGATCATTAGGATTCATAAGAGAAGACATCAAAGCATAATTACAATAACTAGTTTTCTTAGGTCTAAGTCCACCCATTCTAGTAATATAATCATCACGTTCATTAAGTAAATCTTCAAACCATTTAGGATTTCTCTTCAAAGTAACGGAAATATCACTATGAGTAAATATATCATTACCATCATGAACAAAATTATCACTATGAGGAGTAGATATATTATTACCATCATCATCATCATTATTAATACTAGTAGGAATAGAAATAGATGCATTAGGAGTAGGATTTAGGATAGGAGGTTGGTCCTCCACGATCTCAATAGTGCCTCCTCTAAATTCATCATATTTGACCTTGGAACAATCATGTACTTCATTTTCTGTAATACAAACATCTCTTGCAAGATGCACCTTGTTAGTAATAGGATCATAAACACTACAACCTTTAGTAAATTCATCATACCCAACAAAAATAAATGGAGAATATTTAGAATCTAATTTTTGTCTTTTTTGTTTGGGTGTGTGAACATAAGCAATAGATCCAAAAATTCTCAAATGTTGAAAATTGGGTTTCCTACAGGACAACGCTTCCTCAAGAGTTATATATTGCAAAGCTTTAGTAGGAGTTCTATTAAGAATATAAGTGGCACAAGCCATTGCTTCAGCCCAAAACTTGCAATGCATACTCTTTCCATGTAACATACATCTAGCCATTTCCACAAGAGTTCTATGTTTCCTTGTTATTTCAAGGCAAGCTAAATATTCATCAAATTTCAATTTATTCTTTTATATAAATATTCAATGCCGATTATATATATATATATATATATATATATATATATATTCTAACAATGTTAATGTCATTTGTAGGAGTAGAAGAACTGAATGTACGTAGTTTAAAATGAACTTGTAATTCAACTATGATTCAAATTGCAATGAAGAAATATATGTATTGATCGTTGTTCAATATACTTCACACTTATTGATTTCGGTGTTTGTATTGAATAGGCCGATCAATGTGTGTGTGTGTGTGTGTGGCAGTGATCGGTCACGACTATAATAGATGTGACTCCTTGACGAGGTGTGGAGTCACACCTATCATAGGCGTGACTAATCCTCACACCCTATGGTAACACAAAGCATTGAGATTCATTATCGGTCTAATACCGATTCAATATTAACAACGATTCAACACTAATGTTATCGGGTTGATACCAATCACAATTCAATACTAATGTTATCGGGTTGATACCGATTCATTAGTTACCGGTTTAAGTCAATCACAAAGAGAATATAGAGTATAATAAAATCGTATATATTAATATATATATATGATGATAATAATAATTATCATTATATATATATATATATGACTTTTTAATCTGATCAATGATATATGCTTCAGTATTATGAATTTCTCTAATTGATATATGCATTAGTAATATGAATTTATCTGATCGAGGCTATATGCATCAACACTCCCTCTTAGCTAGCGTAGATAAAATCATACATATCAAATTTCTTGTGATAAGAAGTCTCACATATCTCGTGAGGACAAGCATCACATAACACGTGATGATAAGTATCACATAACTTGTGAGGTGTCACATAACTCGTGGCACTAAGTTTATGACATAACTCGTGATAAGAAGTCTCACATATCTCGTGAAGACAAACATCACATAACACGTGATGATAAGTATCACATAACTCGTGACACTTAAAGGATGATATGCTTGAGAATATCACATTCTCCTTATACATCCTATTTATGGTATGTGCACTAGCATTATGTCACATAATGTCTACCATAATAGATAATGACACATCCACGAATGATACCAAGTCAGCATGATATCAATATTACAAGATCGTCATCATATAATATTTGAATACAAGTGTTCATTCCCAAAAGATCGTCACCTTTTAGAGATGAACACAGGGAGTAGAGCCCATAAAGTCATATATCAACACATGACAAAAGAAATTTACACATTAAACATCTTATATATTTATGTATATCAGTAAAGATTACAATGCAAATTAAATTTCAATCATACCAGCACCTTTCCCGAAGTGTTCAACTTTCACTCTGGCAAGTGGCTTGGTGATTATATCTGTTGTCTGATCTCCTGTACTGATATATTCCAACTGAATCACATTCCTATCCACCATGTCTCTCACATAATGATAAGGAATCTCTATATGCTTGGATCTATCATGAAATACCGGATTCACAGAAAGTTTTATGCAACTGATTATCTCAATGAATGATTGTAGGTCTCAGGGGCTGACAGAATAATCCCACAAGCAGTTTCCCGAGCCATACTGCTTCTCTTGCTGCCATAGAAGTTGCAATGTATTCGGCCTATGTAGAACTCTGAGCCACTGAAGACTGTTTCCTGCATATCCAAGATATCATGGCAGATCCCAAACCGAAGTAGCAACCTGGGATGCTTTTTCTATCACTTACACTACCAGCCCAGTCAAAATCTATGAACCCATGTAGATTCGAGTCAACTTTCTCATATTTGAGTCCAAAATTTAGAGTACCTTGAAGGTATCTCATAATATGCTTCACAACCATAAGATGTATCTCCTTAGGCTCACACATAAATTAACTCAAGGCATTTACAGCATAACAAATATCCAGTCTAATATTAATCAGGCACATCAAAGATCCAATTATCTGCCTGTAGAGGATAGGATCTACAAACAGAGAATGTGTTTTTGCCTCCTTTAGTTTATGAAAGTTTGTTTCCATGGGAGAAGACATAAGTCTGGAATTTATCATACCAAATCTCCTCAATATGTCCAAGGTGTACTTTCCTTCATTAAGCACAATGTTGTCTGAGTTCTGCCAAACTTCCAATCCAAGGAAGTAATGTAGAAGACCCAAGTCCTTCATTTCAAACTCTTTAGCAAGGTCTTTATTACATTGATCAATAAGGTGATCTTCTCCTATAATTAATAAATCATCAGCATACAAGATTAATGTTAACATATCACCTTTGCTTTGCTTGAAGTATAGGTTTGGATCTGCATCATTCTTAGAAAATCTCAATTCCATGAGATAGCTATCGATTCTCTCATACCATCCCCTGGGGGCCTATTTAAGTCCATAAAGAGCTTTCTTCAATTTGCACACATGAGATTCTGCAGTGTGAATCTCAAATCCTTCTGGTTGTTCTAAGTAGACTTCTTCCTCTATTTTCTTATTTAGGAATGCAATCTTTACATCCATCTGATGAACTTTTCATCCTTTGGCTGCTGCAATGGCTAGAACTGCTCTAACTGAGGTATATCTTGCGACAGGTGCAAATGTTTCCTCATAATCAATTCCTTCTTTCTGTGAGAAACCTCTGGCAACAAATCTAGCTTTATGTTTCTCTATACTGCCATCTGCAGCATACTTTATTTTGAATAGCCACTTGGATGAAACAATAGATTTTTCCTTTGGCCTAGGAACAACTTCTCAAATGTCATTTTTGAAGATGGACGGTATTCTTTTGTCATGGCATCCTTCCTTACTTAGTGTTTGAGGGCTTCTGATGCATTAGAAGGTTCAAACTTAAAGAGATCATTCATTAAAGCCACATAGCTGGAAAATCTTCGCGGTCTTTTACTTTCTCTAAAGGTCCCTGAAGGAGCTGCATAGTTCTTTGCTTCTTCCATTGTTTTGGTGGCCCAAAGTGGTATTTTCTTAAGATTCTCTTGAGGTGAGTTTTGTACTTCATTTTGATCCTCTTCAGGATACTCCCTCTGAAGCTAAGGAGCAAGATCTTCTTCTAGGTCTGAAGGTGGAGTATTCCTTTCTGACTCAATAGAATTTCTAGCCATTTTAAAAGCTAGGTCTTCCTCAAATATTACATCTCTATTCAATTCAATATTGCTACGTCCAGGTACAAATACTCTATAGGATTTTGAAGTTTCACTATACCCAACAAAGATTCATTTTCTTCCAGAAGGTTCTAGTTTTGTTCTTTTCTCTTTAGGTATATGCAAATAAACAAGACATTCGAATATCCTTAAATGAGTGATATCCTTAAGGGAAGCCATAGCGAGGTCATGAGAAGTACCAGAATCTGCAAGTCTGAAAAGAACATGATCCTCAAGACCAACTGCAACAACAGACCGAGTCTCCCTATCTGTGATGGTGCACTGATGTGAATTGAAGGTAACATCCAGTTGTGGAGAGTGCCGCAGTATCTGCCTGACTGAGAGTAGATTAAGTTCCATCCCTACAATGTGGTACACATCGAGGAAAATGAGATTCCTCCTAGCAGATTGAATCTAAATATTCCCTTTGACGACAACACTGTACTCTTCCCTCCACCAAAAAGAACTGAATCAGAAAAAGGTTTGTAGTCAGTGAACCAGTCTTTACGATGGGTGAAATGACGAGAGGCACCTGAATCAACGTACCAGGAAGACGACTTGACATGATCTGCTGGTCTTTTAGCCATGAAGGCGTAAAAGGCAGATTTTGTCTGCTTAGTGTGCTCTGCGCTGTTCGCTTTGGGTTGCAAACCAGATTGCTTAGTTTGGGAAGCTAAGCGCTTCTGACATTCAACCTTCCTGTGACCATACTTGTGGCAGTAGTGGCATTGAATATTTTTTTCTTGGAGCCTTTTGATGTTGGAGAAGAGGGCTTCTGCTGAGAATGAGACTTGCCCTTATCCTTCTGAAAGGATTTAGCAGTAAAGGATTTAACAGCAAAGGCTTGCTCGATGGAGGTAGAGTTGGAACTGCTACTAAACTATTGTTTCCACCAATCTTGCTGAAGCAAAAGCATGCAGAGATCAGTGAACTTCAAATCAACACCAGTAGAAGTGATGTTGAGAGTCTCGATAAAATGCTCGTAGGACTTAGGTAAACTTTTGAGTGTTATTACCTCAATGTCCTCTTCCTCTATCTTGCGTCCCATGGCAAGAAACTGATCACTGATTTCCTGAATCCAATTCAGGTGATCTTGGAGCGATTTCCGCTCATCTATGATAATAGAAAACAAAGTGTTCTTGAGAAAGAACGTCCTGCTTTTATGTGAAGTCTCATGTAGGGTTTTGAGATGCTCCCATATCTCGACAACTGTTTTGTCGGATGGAATCTAAGGGAGTTGATCATCAGCCACTGATAATTTGAGAAACATGACTGCCTCCCGATTCTGCTAGTCATAGGTAACCTAATCAGAACCAGCTATAGTCTGACGGTTAGTAGTACGCAGAACCACCTGATCGCTGCCACGATATTCGAAGATGGTCAACATCCGATGCTTCCACATGCTATAATTCTGACCATTGAACTTTTGATTTCCCTCAAGCAATAGACTAGTGACTGATGCCATGGCACGAATTTCAATGAAAAACGCAAAGAACTGAGAAGGCACGTACTTCGAGGAAAAATGTCGGGAGACCTAGAGAAGATGAAGTGGAACCCAGAGGAGAGTTGGAAAAACCCAGAAGGAATATGCTGTCAGATTTTGGATCCACTGGCTTGAAAATCGAGGCACGAAAATCGAGGCACCCAGAAAAAAGGATGCCGACCCAGTTGAGCTCTTGAAAAACCCACCACAAATTTGAAAATTTTTTGAAAAACCAAGCATTAAAAATAGGGTTTTCAAAGAAAACCCTAGTCAGCTCCACAAATGATGATTTGAACCATGAGTTGCAGAGGAAAACAACCAGAATGATGTAACAGAGGACGACCGCACACAAAGAGTAGAAAAACATCACCCCTTTGTATAGTGACACCACACGAAGTGTAGATAATAGGCACGCGAAGTGCAGGCACGCTAAAAAAAACGCACGAGTTGCAGGAAAAACAACGTGAGAGTTGCAGACAAAGGACGTGCGGGACATGACAACAACCAAAGCTTGCCCATGGAGATGAAAAACAATGGCCCGCAAAATTGCAGTAAACCCTATACAAGTGTTGAACGGACTGCAATAATTTCAAAATTTATTTCGAAAAAAGAAAAAAAATGGACCAAGAAACCTCCAGGAAAAAGATTTTGAAAAACTCAAGCCTAAAATTTCATTAAGAAATTAATGATCTTCAAAACCTTATTTCGAAAAATAGCTTAAGAAATTTCAATAAAAAAATTATTATTTTTCGAAAAAAATAGCTCTGATACCACATTACGAGAAGTAATTGGCAAAAATCTTGATGTATTAACAAGGATCGAAAGATCCATATATACAAATGAATAGACGATGTTTCCTTTGCAAACAATCGCAAAGAATAGAAATATTATATTCTAACTACAGAAAACTAAAAATTAGAAAGATTCTAATATTTACAAGAGATAAATAGATAACCATTAAGAATATAACTATTAAATTAATAGCATATGTAAGATAAATGACATCTTACATATGCAACTTTAGAGAATTTGAGACAGAAGTCGAAGGATCTTTTGAAATAAAACTAAAACATGTAAATCTGAAAATGAAATGAAGAGATCTACACTTGCAAACATGAAACAAAATCAAAAATAATTGAAAACAAGACTTACCTCTTCCTTCAGAAATGCAAGGAAAACAGTCCTCTCAAATCCTATGGAAGAATCTAAAAGAAATCCAATAGATTTTGGATTAAGATGAACCATCCAATCATGGCAATATATAGGGCAAGCTCTTGACAAATTCTCCTAGCTGAAATAATGCATTTCAATGAATGATGGAGAAATGAATGACAAATGTCTTTCATGGAGTTTTAAAATGCACAAAATCAGCAAGAGGAAGAATTAATCAAACTTCATTCACAAGCATTCACGAGGATTGTGAATGCATGTGCTTGAGAAGAATTTCGAATGCATATGTAATATAAAGAAAAAACCACGCCTATATGCTGAGCACACGTTTTTTTACAACCATTGAAAACATGCCTTTCGAAATATGCAAAGAGGTGAAAAAATGACGCCCATATGCTAAGGATTGTCACCATACCTTGGAAGAAAAACTTTGAGCTGAAATGTATCAAAACGAAAATCCTCCACTTGGCTTGAATGCCCTAAACGAGTTTCAACAGTATATAAACATGCTTCGAAATCCTCTTGTTCAGGGAAAAACGTGCTTTCATACTCCAAACGCAAATATGCATGGAGGGAAAAACGTGTTTTAAGATGAGAGTTGCATATGCATAGGGCAACACTTGCATTTGAAGTTTATGCCATAAGACATAAAAACAGCGCCTTGAATTTCTAAAGGAAACTGTAGATGTTTCAGAGCTTTCAACAACATGCAAACACTTAATAGAAAGCCGCCAATGGAGTTCTTAAGGATAGGCAACCCCTAGTGATGGAAACAAGTTTCGAATGACTCGGTAGCATATGCAATTTGCTATAAAAATCACACCTTATATAGAGTTCAATATGCAATCCGCAAAGAAAACGCCACCATACGGTTTTAAGTTTGAAAATGCACTTTTTAAAAGCCTTTGCATATGCTCGTGGAAGCTAAAACATACTTCCAAACGCCCACTAATAGTCTCGACGGGTTTTATCAATACAATTGCATGATTATCTCACAATCTCAAGAGCATATACATAGAGTAAATGCATAATGGCTTTTTTTAAAAGCGGTTACATATATGCAAAAGCAACCTTGGAAAATATATGTTAAATGGCATAAAATTGCAACCTCTTGGTTATAAAGAGCTTAAAACGGCCTTTACGAAATGTTTTGCATGTATGTTGATATATGCAAACTCTAAAGAAATCGCCACCAATTAGTCTTAAAATGAACCTTTTGTTTTAAAAGGAAATTGCATATGTAATTAAGAAGCCACATATTTTTGAACATAATTTATATATGGATTTTGAAACCTAAAACATGTGCATTTCCATAAAAAATCGCCACTAGGTTAAGTTATAAAGAGTTCTTAAATAACTTAAAGCATATACATATGCAATCACTTTCAAAAAGCCTACTTTACATCTTGTTGCATGACTAATAAGACTTTAAATAATATCTGCATGATTGTATATGCA
Source organism: Thuja plicata (assembly GCA_018584345.1). Lineage (NCBI taxonomy): Eukaryota > Viridiplantae > Streptophyta > Pinopsida > Cupressales > Cupressaceae > Thuja > Thuja plicata. The sequence goes on along the minus strand of MU226379.1, from coordinate 467,448 downwards.
AATATGAACAAAAAGCCCACTAATGTGAAGAAGAAACATAATCTTTTATATGCAACCTTATGTTTTTAAATAACCTGATATGCAAACAAGTTTTAAAAGCCCACTATCATTAAAAACTATAGGTAAAACTTCTCAGAATGCTGTGAAATTTTAAAATGGAATTTTAAATCTACTTTACATATGCCCAAGATTCCTACTTCATGCAATTAACAAGAAAAAACCCACTTTCAGAAAAAAACCCCACTAACAGGACACTTTAAACCTCTATAACATGAGCTAGACAACTCCGATTGGCGCCTAAGATAGCTCAAAACGAGCAGAATTTCAAAGGCCACAAACCTAAACCAAAAACATGACTAAAAACTAAACACAAAACTAAGAAAAATGAAGAAAAGACCTGAAATACATAAGAAAACAAATGCTCTTAAAGATTAAAGGCAGAGGCAAATCAAGTGATGACATATCTCCTCAAACAAACATCTCTCAGACCATTGAAAACTCCTACCAATATACAAAAATTGCATAGGGTTGCTCAGACAACAGAGAGCATGGGTACAAAAAGCAAACAACTACTAAAACTCAATCCAATGCCCGAAGATGAAGTAATAAAATTTGCAACTCTACACTTGGACGGAATCACTCATGAATGGTGGAATAATCGAAAGGTAATACTCGATCAAGATCGAGCCACTTCATATGTTGATTTCACGGAGAGACTCATTGATCACTTTGATGGGAAGGATCCAAAACTCAACTTAGACAGGACTGGTGGAGAATTACATTACAAAAGTTTAGAGGATTGCATGTTTGGTAACTGATATTTTTGAACAAAGACTTGTATTGCTATTCATGGATGGGTTGATGGAATCCCTAAAGGGTTGGGTAAAGGGCTTCAACCCCAACACACTCACTGAGGCGATCAAGAAGGCGCGAGCCATGGCTACCTCATTATCACCATCTTCCAAGAATTACACACATCCCAAGCCACCTCTCCCGCAAGCGGAAAAGTTCAAGGAGGCATTTCAGAAGAAGCCTCTGATGGATGAGGCCATGGTGTAGGAGCAACCTAACAACAAGGAAGAAATCCTTCAATTCGTGGGATGTCTACCCCTCCTAGGACCATGATGAAGAAATAAGTGTCCATTAGACTCAAATCTTGTAATAAGATCCACCTTGTAAGACCCTTTGCCAAGTAGGTGCTTCTATAAACCTCTTGGTCAAAGTTGATCAAAGGATCACCTAGAAGGTCAGTTAGGCTATGTTTAGGGTCTTTAGATATGTTTTGTTAGGTTTGGTTCATGTGGAACCTGAAATGTGAAGAAAGTGGTTGAATTGCTCATTAGGAGCAAAAAGTGCAAAATTGCACAAAATGTTGTCATGCAAAAGTTGTCAACTTTGCAACTTTTTGCAAAACTTTTGAAACTAAGCCCCCAACAGTCACAACCTTTTGAAAAACAGTTGTGCACATTGGGAAATGTTTATTTGAACCCCATTTGGTTGGGTCAGAGGCATGATGATGTAATTTTGGCATTTAATCCATAAAATACACACTTTTCTCAGTAATTTTGTGAGTGTTTTCGATGGTACGAACTGGTACAGATGACTGAGGATCTGAGACCAATTGCAAAAGTTTGGTATTCGAATTAGCTTTCATTTGAAACTGGTTTGGGCTTCTGAGGAGTTGTGAGGAGCGAGATAACTAACTTTTTGTCAGCAGAGGTCCAAAACCCTAGCCAACCTAGGGTTTCACAGAGAAATGCCAATCCCTCATCTTACCACCATCAAAAAAATCTAAATCTTGGTAAGATGAGGCCTTGGCATATGTATTTTATTATTTTGGAAGTAATTTGCAGGTTGGAGTGTGTTTGGTGTGGATTTGAGCGCAATTAGGTTGACATCTCTATGTGGCTACCTATGCACAACTTGGAAGATTGAGAGGCTGGAGCACTTTGGGGTGGAACCAAGACCTAAGGGCTTGGATTTGGGAGTTTTAAGACCTATCCTAACTAGGAGTATGACTGGGAGAATTTTGGAGCGAAGAAATAGAGTACTTCCTTTGTAAATGTAACCAATTAGGTCTATTAGGCCTAGTGGAGAATCTGAGGGTTGAGGCACTAAATCTCATAATCTAGTCCTCTGCTTAGAGGTCTTTTATGTTGTCCATCAAGGGTATCCAAAACTGTAGAAACAACAATAATACCTTAGTGTTGCATGGAGTTGTAGTCAAAAAACCTTCTGGAAAAGGCTACAAGGACAAGGACCCCCAAAGAAGGAAGAACCCTCTCAGACTTTGATATTCAGGATTGGTCTGTTGGATTATGTTCCATGATGTCCAAATTGACAATTTATGAAGTGGTTTCGCCCCATTCAGCCATTTGAGCACTTTGTCATACTTTTGACACATTTGCCCTCTAGGGTCACTTGGTGTCAAGTATAGAACCTTAACTTGCATTGAGTTTGGTTCAAAACCTTGTAAGTACTTGAAGCAAGGGAGTATAGAGACCATGGAAAGGTGTTGTAAGACTTGGGAAGGACACAAAGGCGTGAGCCCTTGACTGGAGTTCCTATAGGTCATTAGTAAAGCAAGCCAAAGATGGGTTTGATGTGAGTAGTCGTATCTCACATAGAAGGGAAGTTTCCAAGTTATTGGAGTTTAGATCTGATTAGTCAGGGGCTCTGCATCAGGCCACTCGCCAGGAGCTCCGGAGGAAGAAGCTTTTTTACACTTGCAAGGAACCTTGGGCATCGGGTCACCAATGTCTTGGCAAAGGCAAGATCCATTACATTGAGGTGGTACCCGATGACAAGGAAGAAAGCAAAGAACCCGAGGTGCAACAGGAAGAGACTAATCATGACGAGAGGATCACCACACTTGTGCAAAAGGGGGGTTCCATTGCTACACTTTCTGTGACTCCGGAATGTAGCGTATTTTATGTCCACAATACAGTTCAAGGGGAGTGATTCACAGTCATGCTTGATAGTGGGGCCACACTCTATTTCATTAATTCATCACTTCTCACCAAGAGGGGTTTGCACACTGTAGAGCTTGAAGGATTTGAGGTCCAAGCAGCAAGAGGAACTTTACTACCCTGCACTCGTGTGATTCTGTAACTTAGCATCACCATGGGGAACTACATAGTGATGGATGACTTCTTTGTTTTGAATTGGATGACACAGATGTGATTTTGGGCATCCAATGGATGGAGACCCTCGAAAAATACACCTAGAGCTTCACAAAGATGGAGTTCTCATTCAAGATGGATGGCAAGAAGGTAGTGCTAAGAGGAATGTCCAATAGAAGTCCAAGAGAGATTTTAGTGAAGAAGATGAAGGCAATTTTCAGATATGATGAGATCCAAGCATATGACTTTGACATTGAGTATGTGAAAGGGACGAAGAATATGGCAACCAATGCATTAACCAGGATACCCGCCATATGCTCCTTATCTCAAGTTTCAGAGGATTGGAAGGCTCATTTGTTGGTTGAGTACTCCAAGAACACCTTTGCTTGCTAGTTCATGGGTGGTCAGATTCAGGATGATAGGTACAAGGTGGTTGATGATATTATCTACTACAAGGACAGGACCTATTTGGTACCAGAATAAAAAATGAAGAAAATGATCGTAGGAGAGATTCATGATCCACCCCTAGCAAAATTTGGAGGGTTGAATTTGTGATTGCTTGCGGGCAAGCAATCTTTAGGGGGGGAGGACTGTAGTGTCCCAATTAAATTGAAAGTGAATTAATTAAATTAATTTAAGTGGTCCCAAATTTAAATAACATCATAACAACTACTTTAATTAATTAATTTAATCATAAATAAAGTAATAAAATAATAAAATATGTCGGCCCATTGTAACCTTCCGGATACTTCTTGGAGGCCTTTATAAGGAGGTGGTTGGCACCGTAGGGAATCATCATGGAGTTATTTATTTCTTGTCTATTTGTAATTCGAATTGCAATTGAGATTTCTAGTGTGACATTTCGAAGGTGGAAGACCCTCACTAGTTTGGCATTTGCGGTTTTGGTGGGGGTGACTTCTCACCCTAGTCTGCCTATTTATGCAAATTTGTGAATTCTCCTTCGGAGACAAATTTGGAGATTATCTAAAAAATAAAGATATCTGCTTGTTGAAGATCTATCGATAAATTTTATAAAATTATTGTTTGTCGAATTTGTCTGCACATTTTGTTATTGTCGATTGTGAAGCCATCGCATAATACCGCGGTCAAAATGGAAGACTACAATGACATTGCCGAGTATCAAAAGGTACCGAAGGTTGAGAGCCAAGTGCCAAAGAGTGTCGAAGGTTGAGCGTCGAAGGGTGTCAAGTGCCAAAGGGTGTCGAAGGGTGACCGCCGAAGGCTGCCGAAGACTGTCGAACACTGAGGTTGACTGTTGAGTATGTCTTTCCGTACGAGTGTGTGGGTAGAGTACCGACTAAGTGTTGTACGATTGTGATAATAAAGTGTGGAGCAAGTACCCAAAATGTTGAGTCTGGCAATCATTACATTTCAGTGCCCAATTTGTATTGGTACATAACAATATACAATTTCAGCGACTATTGGGTTTCTTCTCCATTTTCATTAGCAACGACATGTGCAATCCTCTCTTCACAAATGGTGCCCTTGTCTGGCTTGTGTGTTTTGATTGGTAACAACCCTCTCAAATGTTATTGGAGGCATTATTTTTTTATTTGGCATGTGCTTATTTTTTTTGCCTTCACATTTCAGTATGTTCTCACTTTCTTGACTGATTATATTGCTTTATACATCTTATCATGGGCATATCATATTGCCTTTTGTACCTATGCATTGACCCTATCTACAATCTACAGGGAGGGCTCTTTGGGAGCATGGCATTTTATCAACCCTTGTCAGCTTTATCGGTGGTCCTGCAGGGCTAATTTGTCGTTCAAATAAGCTTAGCGCCTCTCAGTTTGTCGTAGGTAGATACTGGCTTGACTGTGAGCCAACTTGCTATTTGTGCTGAGGCTTAAGCACAATAATCAAGACTTCTTAGTCCCATATTGCTCCTACAAAGTATTAATAGAGGCTTTATATAGCCCACTCCTTGCCTAAGATGTCATGAGCAAGGCTCATGTAGCCATTGCATCTTATGCGTGCACAAAGGCTATTTGCCACAACTACATGTGGTGTTTCGTGACTCCATGATTTAGTGCAGCTCTATATGGAGGTGTCATTTGGAGATCAATATTAGCGTGGATTAGTTGGCTTTTCTGAGTGGATCAATTGACAAGGTGATTTGTCTCATTGGCGCATGTATCCGTCAACTTATTGATCTATTGTGCCCTATCTGGGGCCCCCATTTTTTGCTTGCCACCCCACCTTCATTGACACATGAGGTTTTTTTTAGCTTGGCTTTTTAGCTAAAGTTTATTTATATTGAAAGTTTTTGTGTGATGATATATCTCTGAGTTATTTTTTGAAGAATCATCAGAGTTGTAATGGGTTTTTCTTTGAACGGGAACTATAGGCAATGGAGTGATCTCATAATCACTCATCTTAGTAAGCTTCATTTATTGCCATACTTGTTTAATCTTGTTCATGTTCCTAGTACACGTCGTAAGAGCATCATTTAGAAAAGCTACAGGTCTAAAAGCTTCAGAGTTAGTTTTTATCATTCAGACGATCTTTTGGAGTAACTTATTCATTTTGAGTGCCCTCATGCTCTTTGGACTCACATTCAAAAGTTATATGGAGATCCTGATACTCAACCATCTCTCAATGATTCTCTTTCCAATCTCAATGTGCATGTTCATTCTTCGGAGAAGACAACACATATTTGTGATCCTTTGGAGGATTTTGAGACTTCAGATGAGGTTGTTGTTGCTGCAGAGGTTCCTTATTCCTCATCAAAGATAGTTGATCTGCCTTCACTTCCATTGACTCCTTATACAGAGTCATTTGAGACTTCCATCATTCCTAATTTAAAAGAACATCGTTGTCTTTCAGACTTGGTTGAAGGACACATTGTGTGTACTTCATTGCATGAGGTATCTATTTGTCTTCCTGATTCGGATTCCTATTTGCCAGACATTTGTTCTTTGTTTTTGGAGTCTCACATTTCAGATTTGGGAGACATATTTGAGGATTTATCTCTCCTATTCAGTGACAGTAGTGACAACAATTGTTACTCGATCTCCGTTTATGGATCTTGTTCAAAATCAGTTTCCATTGGTTCCTTGTTTGTCACCTTCTCTTATGATTGGGTATGTTCCTAATTGGTTTGGGGCACCATCTTCAGAGCTATTGGCAACATATGAGCAACTTTAAGATACATCATCCTAATTCCTATCCAAAATGGGAACATTCCTGCATTTGTACTTAGTCTATTTTCTTCCCAACGGGAGAACTGTTGTTTGTAGGCATTGAACTATGTTTTGTCTTAAACACTCAGCATTTCTTGAGGACATTGTTCATTATGGGGGGGGGGGCTATGTTGTCTCTTTTCTTCCCTCCTATGGGAGGGTCATTGATTGTATATATATGATGTATGGTGTCCTTGGGGAGTGTGATTAATTCCTTCATTCATATATCTTATTTCTTTTCACATATCAGCTGGGAAGCATGTAGAACAAAAAGAATTCAAGGAGGCTGGAAAGCACTATACTCTTTACAAAATAGATGTAGGAATGCAGAGTTATGGGATTGGAAAACGAAGAAGACTCTTTTTGGTTTGTTGGTTACCCCGGTGATCCTTTACAGATGTGAGATTTGGGACAGCAGCAGGTCAAATTAGAAATGGAGGCAAGTAGAAAGAATCCACAAACATTTAATCATCAGCAGCCTCAAAATTAAAATGTTTATCCCCTATGAGATCTTATTGGCAGAAAAAGGTATATACCCTTTAGAGGCTTCGACAATGGTTTGATTATTAAGCTATTTAAAGAAAACTCAAGGTATGGAAAAACATCGTTGGCATAAATTGATCATAGAGGAAAGACTTGACAGGAGAAAGAACACGTGGATGAAGCAAAATGTCAAATGGATGAAAAATAGACTATTAATATGCATGAATGTCCAAATAACAATGATGGAATCAGTGTACCCTGGGGACGTGTCCCCCCCCTCCCCCCCCCAAATCCCCAGCGTTCCCGGAACGGGGACGTGGGGACGGCGCTCTAGCATCCCCAACGGCCCACCCAAATCGTCGTCCTCTATCGGAAACGCGGGGACATCCCAGCATCTCCGAAGGGGACAGGGAGACGAAACCGCGTCCCTCAACCCCTCAGGGAACGCCCAAGCATCCTCTGTCACGGCAGCTCCATAAAGTGCATTTTCTAAAAAAAGACTTTATATTTGTTTTATGGGTTCTATTCTAACCTTAGGGGTATGTGGGGCCCATCTATTGTGTTATATTCAGTCAAAACACTATCAAGCTTCATTTATATTCATTTTTTCCTTTCCAAGTGTTTGCAACAACAGTAAGAAGAAGACCAAAGAGCTGAGAAAAGGGTGATTGTAAGAGTGAAAAGAGTGATTGCAAGTCAAAGAGGAGTGAAAAGCAACAAGAAGAAGAGGAGGAAGATTATTCAACATATTGAAGAGACTTTTCAAGCAAAAGATAGGGTTTCTAAATGATTTTCTATTTTGTTTTCCGATTTTTAAATGAATGTTTCATTATTTTTAGCTTTACATTTCTTGTTGTTTCATTTTGTTATAGTTATTTCATTTCTAGATTGAAGTAGATTCTTGTTGTTTCATTTTCTAAATTCTTCTTGTTTAATTTAGAATTTTAAAAATATAAAGTAGGGCATAGGTTGAAACCATGTGTTTATTGATTTTTTTTCATTTGGTGAAATGCAGTGTCAAAATGAGCTCCCACAGTCATCAAACAATTGATGATGAGATGGAAATAGGTTCTCATAGTGGCACTGGCAGCCAATCAGATTACGAATTAGAGCATGATGATGACACCAATGAGGACGGTGAGCATGAGCAAACTGAATCCATATATAATGCACCACCTGGACCACCATCTACTGATTGCCCCTCAAAACTTTTGACAAAGTAGGCTAGGGGCACTTGTGATCCTAAGTCTCCTCTTAGACAGTTTGCAACAAGGATAACAGCCCCAACGCCATCAGGTGGTGGCACAAGGAAGTGGAAATGCAACATTTGTGGCACAGAATGGTTTGGTAGCATCACTAGAGTGAATGCACACTTCCTCTTTTGGCTAGGAAAAGGTGTGGGAGAATGTGAGTTTTTGAAGAAGACTAAAAATCTGCATAATAGAATTGAATTCAACAAGCTTTGGGGTGTTCTAGATGACATGGGAATTGATATGCCTACTACCTTATCTGGTAGGTAACAAATTCAGAGTATGCAGCAGTTGCATGAGCAGAAAATACAGGGGCAGCCACGTATTCCTACTCCTAGATCGCAGCAGAGAGCGACATCATTGCCAAAGGCAGCCTCGGGACCTTCTTCCACTTATAGTGCGATGGTCGAAACACAACTGAGCAAGGGGAAACGCAAGGCGCAAGCTCACAGTAACCACATAATAGATTTGTTTAATGCGCACCTAAAAGAGCAGATAGAGGAATCCATTGGCAGATTCTTTTTTTCCAATGGCATACCCCTTCATGTAGCTCGATCTCCTTATTATAAGGAGATGATGCAGATGGTGGCGAAGGGGGGAGGAACATCATTTGTCCCACCAAGTGAGCACAAATTGAGGACCACAATCTTGGATAAAGAGTATGCCAAGAACAGTACAATGATGGAGACCATGAGAGCATGTTGGGAGTCTGGATACAACATTATCATGGATGGGTGGACGGACATTAGGAACCGTCTAGTCATCAATATCATAGTTACATGCTTAGAGGGCCCATTCTTTCTCAGGGCGATTGATTGTTCAGAACATCGAAAGGATGTTGATTTTCAGTTTGACATACTTTGGACAGCTATTGAGGAGATTGGGCCACAAAATGTGGTCCAAGTAGTGACAAATGCAACACTTGTGTGCAGAGCTGCAAGGAGGCTTAATGAGGCAGCATATAGACATATTTGGTGGACTCCATGTTGTGCGCATGCCATGAACAATGAAGTCAAGGACATGGGGAAGATTGACTATATTAAGGGAGTGGTCAGCAATGCTAGAGGAGCTTTGCGAAGGAGTTCTTGAAACCAATTGAGACCAAATATGCATCCTATTTCATTCTTTTGGAGAGAATGCTTGGGTTGCAAGAGTGACTGCAACTCATGGTTATGACGAATGAGTGGAATCGGTGGGATGGGTCAAGGACAGAGCAGGGGAGGAGGGTGAAGGAGATAGTGAAGACTGATGTATTTTGGAGTGATGCAAAATACAGTCTCTATCATCAATCCAGTTTTCATAGTCATCAGATATGGAGATGGGGATGCACCTTCCCTTGGAGAGGTGTATGAGTGCATTGATTCTATGTTTGGCCAAATGAGGGCAGTTGTGTGAGAGAGGGACCCCGCTTTAGCATTCTACAATGAGCACATTCGGCCTATTATTCAGCACAAATGGGACATCCTAAACACTCCCTTACACATGGCTGCTTATGCATTGAATCCGAAGTGGTACATGCCTAGGCCTGGTAGAATTACACCGATTGAGGATGATGAGATGATTCATATCATGCTACTCATTGTAACCATCTTTATCATTATGTCTTATACATCTTTTCATAACTAGCATCTCCTATTTGCCAATAATTTGAATTTTTTATTTTTAAATATTTTCAGGTGAAGGGTTCTTCAGGTGCATTGATAGGATGTATGACCCTGAGACTATTGGGAAGGTTCACACTAAGTGCACCAAATTTTCTACTCTTAGGGGTTATAAGGTTGTGGCAAAGGCAGACATAAGTACTATGGCACAAGAGGATCCGATTTTGTGGTGGACTTGTCATGGACCGAAATCAACGACTACCACACTAGCCATTCTTTTGTTGTCTCAAGTTTCTAGTTCTTCAGCCTCTAAGAGGAACTGGTCTACATATAGCTTCATCCAGTCTCTGAAAAGGAACAAACTTACCTCTCAAAGACCAAAGAACTTAGTGGTTGTACATAGTGCCTTGTGTATCACTGACCGCAAGACACGTGTGTACAAGGAGAGCCTGACAGCACGATGGGATGTAGAGCCAAAGGAGCCATCACAGATTGATGAGGATGCTACAGATGCAGGGCTGGTTCGTGTTACTTTTGTGGCTCTTGACCTTGGAGAGTCTGATAGTTCTGGTGATGACAAGTTTGCCAACCTCTCGAGGGATGATTAGTTTGTACTTGCTTTGATATTCATATCATGCTACTCAATGTAATCATCTTTATGATTAGATACTCATACTTTTGATATCTATTATATAATAGAACTCTTCCATTTGTTGATTTGACTTTAAAATTTTATTGTTCAATGTTCAATGCAATGTTCAAGTATTTAGTAATTCTAATTTACTATTTTACAGTTATTGTTTTACATCTTTATGTTTTATACTATTATACATATTTTCATAACTAGCATTTTAAGTACCACATGTATAGTATATAGTATACGCACACACATACATACCCTGGTCCCCCGTTGGTGTTCCCACGCTGTCCCAAAATTGAGGCCCCTCTATCCCCCTACCCGAAAACATGTCTCCTGGTTTTGACGCCCCATCCCCCAGAGCAGTGTAACTACAGATGGAATAAAAAAGTTCGTGAAGGAAAAAATCATGTCTCATATGGTCAAAGCAAAATGGGCGCAAAAAAGACTATTATATCAAAGAATTCAAACCCACAAGAGATCATGAGAAGAAAGCATACATAGGACCAAATATCAAATGGTGAGCTAAAAATGCTCATAGCGCAGCTTAGGACAAGTTCTCATCATCTGAGGTACGGAATGGGTAGATGGATGATACCTAAGGAAGAATGGGAGGAGAGAATATGTTTATTTTGCAACATGGGAGTAGTAGAGATAGAGCGACATTGTATCATGGAGTGTCCAACATACAACGACATCCGCTCCAGCTATGAGGAGATTATAGAAGGCGGCAATTTAGGTAATCTTTTTGAAGAAACACATCTAGACAAGAGAGCAAACTTAGTGATCAAAATTCACTGTCGAAGAGCAGACTTAAAGAAGCAGTTACAAAGGGTCTAATGTTCTGGCACCCTTTCTGGGCTGTTTGCTTTTTCTAGGGGTCCCATAGGTTGTTTTGGCCTCGTGGATGTTATTAAAATCTTTCATTCATTCATTCATTCATTCATTCACTCTTTTGAAGAGAAGTTTTCTTCCATATGGTTTTCTCCTTTTCTCCATTTGTACAATTGCATTGCATTGTATGTGAGTACCTAACATGGCCAACCTGCTAGCACCCATCATCACATCATTTTGCATATTGCATTTTTCTCAATGTTACGGGACTCTGCAAGTCCCAAGCTGAGTCCGGGCTCCAAAGTTTTTCTCGCTCTGGACTCAGACTCGACTGAGTCCAGCAGAGTCATGCTCGGACTTGCTAAGTCCAAGGACTCTCCGGACTCTGCGAGTTCCTCTGTTTGGACTCTGTCGCAGCCAGCAAGAAATAAGGCCAAAAAATTTAATTAATTAATTTTACTTGCTTTTTTGGGTTTATATTAGTGGAAAAGAGCACATTGTAGACATGGGTGTACTTCAATTCCATCCCTTGATTTCAAAGGACTTCAAAGCTAAATTGGGAGTGGAAATCATCAATGAGGTGAAACAATGTACGGCTGAGCTGTCAGTTCACAACGAGGATGAAGTAATAGCGAATGTCGATGGTGAGATACAAGGATTGTTGTATGGGTGAGATGACTTGGAGGATGTTGTTGTTAAAGCTCTATGAAAATAAGCTTAGGTTCTCAGTTATTGTGTATTTGATATTAATTGACTAAATGATGCATGGAAAATGCTTTAAATCCTTAAAAATCTATGAATTTCTTGGATTTTTCGAATGTAGAGTCCGGACCCCGAGTCTGAGTCTGAGCCCGAAATCAGCTTGTCAAGTCCGAGGTGAGTCTGAGTCTTGTATCTATGATTTTTCTCCCTAAGTTGCACTTAAGGGGGATGCTAGAGTAAATTATTATTTACTCTTTGTTAAGTTCCACTTAGGCATGTTACCTGTCATTTATATTTTTTACGTGAGTAGATATAGTTTATTGTTATTTTATTACCTAATTTTGAGTTAATTGTGTTGGGTGGTTGTACCTAACCTCGCAATCATTGGTCCTGGCTTAGGAGGCTACAAACTCCAACAACTTTTACTTAATTCCAATGTCTTCTTGATTATCCCTAATCCATGCTTTCCATCTTTTGTAATGTCCCCTTCCTAAGTCAATTTGGCACCGAGAGACCATTAGCCTATTCATACAATTCCCGTATGCTAATGAGTGGGGTTACGTAATCCTGGAGGTGTTGACAGAAGCAGATTCTTGTTCAAACAGGTATAGGGAGTACATTTTTTACTGGAGCCGTTTCTAGCACTTTCTCCTAAACTTGCTATTTTTAGTAAGTTAGTGATGAGCACCGACAAATTCAGATGACATTTTAGTAATGCCAGTAGAGTTGGCTTTGATGTTCATCTTAAAGTTTAATAAAGTCCGGAGCTATTAGATTAAATAATGATCACTTATTGTTTTATAAAGTTAAATTAAATTATTAACTTTATCGTCATTTTAATTTATTTTATAGGAAACTATGGAAAGGCCAAATATTTAAAATAAAGTATTAAGTTCAAGGTGGTCTTTTATTTAAAAGTGACATGGGAGAAGATATTAAATGAAAGCATTTGTGGAAAAATAGTGAAAAAGCATTCAAAAAAAATAGCAGAAAAACATTTGCAGAAAAATAGCGAAAAAGCTTTGTGAAAAAATTAGGGAAAACACAAAATTCCGTAAAAAATAGGTTAGGCCAATAAAAAAGGTTTTTTTTAAAAAGCAACTTAAAAAGTGATGGGAAAATAGTTATTTTATTTAGTCCCACATGTATTGGTGAAGAGGGTCGAACTACTTGGGAGTGATATAAAACCAATTTTGTGGAGCTCATTTCTCATTCTTGGTTGAATATTGTTATTTTTTATGCTTTCGTTCTTGAAGGAGATTGTTCTTCTTCTTGCTGGTTTGTGAGGACATAAACCCTTGCAAGCAACATTCTCCACGTTGTTGAGAAATACAATCTGGAGGATTGCGAGTGGCTTCACTACAGTAGTCACATTTCGGCTTGTTGGAAGTTATTACTCAAATCTTCATCGGTGAATTTGCAGAACTCATTTATAGCAACTATTGTGAGAAGTTTGGGGGTTTTGGCAAGTGTGTTCATTGTTGTATTTATTGTTTTTGCTGCATAACAGAACTAGCTAGGGCACTCTTATGTGAGCTAGGTTTAAAAATTCTTTTTGTTTGCTGATTATAATTGATGGAAACATTTATATTCATTTCCAGCAAATGGGTATGTTGTATATGTGTTCAAAATCAGATTTACCCATCTGGGTATTTTCAGTTGTGGCTTTGTATTGTACTTTCAATTTTGGATTGATTTCAGAAGTGAATATTGCACGCATTTCCTTTATATGTGTTGTTATAGTATGTATTTGTTGCAATATAATAAGCTCTTTCTATTCTTTCTACCAAATGTTCATAAACTTAAAAGCAAAACAAAAAAACAATTCAAGGGGATATAAGGGTGCATATTACAGTGGTATCAGAGAAGTGTATACTCCCATCCTAGAGGATACAATATGAGTGGACATTGATATGTCTGGATTTGATCAGCAACCTTTTACGCACAACTACAATACCTGCAAAAATAGAGTTGGTGCAAACTTAAATCCGGAAGAAAAAAGAGCTCCTGAAGAAAAAAATATTGAAAACATGGGAAACAGGAATGCTAGGGCTCTCCAAGAGAAGAGAGGTTTCTGAATTTGTTGGATACGCTAGTTCAGGGGTAGCAACAAGTAGAATAGAGAGCTCAGCAGCAGAACCAACGGTTGAACATTTTGACATAGTTGATGGCTCTCCAAATGAGAATAGATGTTAATGCTAACTTGGGTGGCAAGAAAAATAGAGGAAACAATGGTGGTTATAATGGAAAAATTATGCGAATAATGGAGGCAACAATGGTCATGGAGAGAATTCAGTGCATGGTGTACATGCCAATCAACAAGCTAGAACTACTAGTTCCAAACCTCTTATGCCGACTTTTCCACCTAGGCAACCCATCGAATCAGATAATGAGTCAGACATGATTGAGTTGCAGAACTAGTTTCATCAAGATTAGGAGAGTGGAGCCGCAGAGTTTCAGGCTGCCACATCATTGCGGGACTACATAGATGTTAGGATGAAACACCGACCTTATATGAGTGGCAAAGCACAGAATTATGACTTGCAAACGAAGGTAGGAAAGCTCACACTACCCTCTTATGATGGGTCTGAGAAGACCACTGCTAGAGCATGGGTACAAAAGGTGGATACATACTTTCAGCTCAACTCGATGTCAGACGAGGAAGCTATTGAGCATGCAGCGAAACACTTAGATGGCTTTGCACATGAGTGGTGGCATCATAGGATGGTTACCATGGGTCATAATGTTAATTATATTGTCCTTGATGCAAAATGTAAAAAGTGAAAATGATAGTTTTTTTTTGAAAAGTCAATAACTTTGTTATTACGGTGAAAACTGACATGACATTATTGTGAGTTATATCTCACTTGAGTTTGGTTACAAAGCGCAGCTGGGTTTGTACGCTTGGTGGAACCACAGCCATGTGGTGATTTACTATGGTCGAAATTCAAAATTATTGTGAATTGATTTTGAAGGGCATTAGAACGAATTGCATACAAAACAGATATTGTTTTTCATTTGCAAAGTTTTGATAAAGAAACCCTAGCCGTTGTTATGGATAGTTTTTTTTAAGATTTATACTGTTTCTGGTCATGGATCGTTAGGGGTTTTTATTATGTTGAAAAGCAGCATGTGTTAATGAGAATGATGGTGCTTTTGGGCAACTTCTGGTTAAAGATGTACAAGTATAATGATGTTTTCAATCTTCAAGAGTTTTGTATAAATCTTGCAAAATCATTTCATCTATGAAGATTGTGTTTGTTGTGTTTGTTCTGGCATACTAATAAGAAAGTTGTCACTGTTTTTGCTTGCTTTTGAGAAACTCTCTGCTGGAGTCCTTGGTTGGTTCTGGTTTCTCTCACAGAGAGATATTCTTCGTGGGTTGATGCCAAATGATGGCTAAGATAAGAGAGGTAAATGTTGTACTTTGAATCCTACAGATTCAGGTACATCTGGCCCTAAATATGATAAATATTTCTGTGTGAAGAAAAAGATTGAGAATACATCTGCAAGACATGCATAAGGAATGTCATCAATATATTCTTTTACATTGCTCAAATTGAAATGGGTTTCAATTCTTTTTGATATTTCCAATCAAAATGAAGAAAGGGCTTCTCATGTTTTAACATTGAAAGATGGATAGTAGTTTTTGGTAAATGGTTATTTCTTCCTTCTATCCACTTGGCACTTTAAAGTAAACAGTTTCAAGAGAAAATCATTCTGAATAAAATCGAATGTTGAAGAGGATATTTTATTTACCATGTTGGTTTCAATATTCTTGAGGAAGATGCAATTTAATACCTACAACGGTGATAATGAAATAATTCTACTTTGACAGCAGTGATCATATTTATCAGTTTTGGGATTTTTTTTAGTTACAACCGGTTTCCGAAATGGTTGCATTCACAGTTAAGATTGGTTTGATATAACTGTTTTACCTAATGACTAAAACAGAGGATTTAATGAAAATCCAAAACAGTTCAGGTTGTTTTGATGGAATAGTTACGTTTGACATTTCTTGTCACACAGTATGGAAAATGATTAAAGTCTTCACGGCAATGTTTTTTGAAAGAAATATTTTTCAATCTCTTGAATTCTTTGACAAATGTAAAATCATTTGTAATAATCAGTTTTTAATAAACAGTTACAATTGGATGTAACTCTATACAAGGAAGTAACTGTAAAATTCTAAATGCATCCGTATATAAGGGAGTATGCATGTGTATCAAAATGAAGTAGCATGAAGTTGTAAAAGGAACACACTCATATTTTCTTATGTATGGAGCATTGAATTGATACTGAAAGAAGAATTCATATGATTATATATGTATATGAATGTGTGAAATCTGAAACATGCATTTATGTATGTACGTAATCTGATGAACAAAACTTTGTAAAAGAAAATAGGAGTTGAAGCTCCTAGCAGTTGTAGCTGCTAAACAGCGTAAATTGAAGAATTGGTGCTCAATAAAGATGACAAGTTTTGGAGTGGTTTTTTCGCTATGAGAAAACCTATACGGTTTTGAGGGTTTCCCACTCAGCAGAATTTCTTGTGTCGTCTCCTTTTGCGAGTTGTTATTATTGCTCTGATATCTTTCCTTTACTTTCATCTGTATCAGGGTATGTGTATGTATTTGATCCTGAAATTATATGTTCACAAATAAATCTGTTTTAAACGGAGCAAAATTTACTCTATTCTGATTCACCCACCCCCCCTCTCAGAATAGCATCTGCTTCCAACACATAATAGGATCGCTTCTTAAGAGGAGGTCACGGAGAGACTAATCAAAAGATTTGACAAGGATCCAGAACTTCATTTCACAGAGTTAGCACAACTGAATTAGTGGGGTTAAGTGGATGCATATATTGCAGATTTTTAGAGGTTGTTCGTCCTAGTGATAAAGATTTAGAAGAGGAGACTTATTGTGCTATTCATGGATGGTTTATCAGATCCTTTGAACGGATGGGTCAAAGCTCTCAATCCATCTACATTGCTGCTGGCCATTAAAAAGGTTAGGAATATGGAGCCATCAACATCTAAAAACAAATTTCAATCCAAGGGTTTTTCTTCAAAGAAAGACAAGGTAAAGAAGTCATTTCATAAGGAATCACATCAGCCACAAAGTGACACAAACAGATTAGATAGTCAGCAACTAAATGACCTCGGGTGGAGGAACTTATGTTTCCATTGTAGGTTCCTTGGGAGCCTTCCCACAAGTGCAGTATTAAAGCGAAGGCAAAACAGTTGGAATACTTTTCTGTTGAAGAGTCTGCATCTGAAAATTCAGATCAGAACTCTGATTCTGATGATAAGGGGGAGAAAAATAAGGTCGAGGAAGGAAACAAGGAGGGTACCATTGCCCAACTCACAAGTGCCCAAAAAGTAAGGAGGAAACAAGGGATGCTCGACTCCCTAATAGAATCCCTCATTTATTGATTAAACAAATATTATACTAAGTGATCTTGATACATTGAGCTTGCTAAAATTTTGGACTTTGGTACATCAAAATTCTATGACGAAAAAGGCTCTGGACAAATATTTAAGAAGAATAAGGATTACAAAACAATTTCTAGGAAAGGTTAAATGATTAATCAGAAAAATGATTTATGAGGACTTGAAACTAGGTGAAGGATATGAAGCTAAACTATATAACAGAAAATAGTTACAAATTAATAGGCATTATTGACTGTTAGAAACAGACAGTTGTTGTTAATTGTTTGGTAGCTATTTCGGATTCTAGCTTCACATTATTTCAATTAGGAAAATTAAAATAATGAATTAATTATTTAATTGGAGAATTAAATAATATATCCGAATTAGGAGAATTAAAATAATGAATTAATTATTTAATTGGAGAATTAAAATAATGAATAAAATAATTTTAAATTTTAAATATATTAATTGGAGAATTAAATAATATATTGTGGATTAATTATTAAATTGGAAAATTATATAATTATTTTAATTGGAGAATTAATTAATAATATCAAGCCCTTTGTATTTTTTGAAATACATTGAGCTTATAAAATATTTGGGCTGGGCACAAATCCCCATCATTGTTTATTATGGCGCCAAATTATAATTGGAATTTCCAAGTCGGCCTTGTAGGCCGACCTTGGAATATTTTCAGTTTAAACCTCATATATTTATGAGGAGATTGTAATTGAAAATATATCTCTACCACACGCAAGCTGATCTAGTATAGAAAACCAAAGATCAATACAAGGCAACGACTTACACTCAGCAAATTATCTAATATATTCTCTGCTATGTGGTCTCCAGCAATAACAATTGGTACTTCAAAGCAGCGAATACATGTGAATACATACACAGCGATCTCAATACTTCAGAGCAGCGAATATATATCTTGATCTATATTGGGCGTCAAGACAAAAGAATTCATGCTATCCATCCTATATGCTGCGACAGCAGTGTATCCATTCGAGACATTCAACATGATCATTTGACTCAGATTACGCGTGCATTTACATATTGCTGAGTCTGATCTTGTGATTACATACTCAGATTGTGCGTCCATATATTTAAACTGTGTGCCAATATATTCTTGCTTTCAGATCATGCATATACGTTGGGACATTAAATGACCTTCTCAGATTGCAGAATGATATTCAGTGTTTGTGTTTAAAGTTGAGATACTACTTGTGGGATCTATGTCCAACGATTTGGAGATTTGCTTCGTGGATCCTCTACAAATCCTCAGCGATATCACTGTGAGTCATTGTAATTGTGATCTTGAGTGCAATTAAATGATGTAATGTCCCCGTTTTTAGGCACATGGGATTAGCTTATTTATGTGATCCTCGTAGGGTAATCGGGATGTTGGAGGGGGTCGTGTGGCAGATCCAGTGGTCAGTTTCCACTCTAGAGGTCTGTGATGCCGAGATTGTTCTTCGTTTGGGTCAGATGGACAGACTTACTATTTATAGTAAGTGGTTATTATGGGTGTTCGTCATGATTGTTATTTTTAGCAAGGCGCCTGTGCATTGGTATCAATGGGGTTGTGAAGTTAGTTGCAGAGTTTCCAGTTTGAGTGACTTACTATTTATAATAAGTCTATTTGTGGCCAGTTACTATTTTTGGATGACACTTAGGCACACAAGTTCAGTTGATGCTCTTGGTTCTTGATGATTGGAGTTATTTGCGTATGATTATTTAATTAAGTTTATTTCATTAAATAATCATTTTTTGCCTAAGTCAATGATTAATTATATGAGCTCATTAAAAGGTTATATTATATGAAGTCAAAATGGAGTTATGAGCTTATATTATAAAGTGTGCTTTTAAGTAAAAAGTGTGAAGTTGAAGTTAGGGATCGATTTGTGAAGAAGACATTATAAAGGCTTCTTGGATGAAATCGATTCATTATGCTATTCATTCATTCTTGGTGATTTTCGAATTGGGAGCTTGGAGATAAGGGTTTGTCTAAATTCTACAGCAAGAAATTGTAAATTTCTTAATTGTCTTATGCACTTTGAATCAGTTTAAATGCTAATGAATTGTAAGCTTGCGGCTAGCAGTCATAGCTGGTGATTGTTTATCAGATTTTAAAAGAACATTGCAAATAAAGAGATTGGCGTGGGTAATCTTTTCTAGACGTTATTACTTCCTTGGTTGCGGCTTCATATGCTAGTTTCATTATATTTCCCACAGAGTTTGATGTGGAGACTACGCAGAGCTAGAGAGATAGACCACGGTCTGGTTTTTGACCGTGGTCATTCAGCAATAGCAGCCGCCATTACTCCTACATTGTGAAGGAGTCGAGATATTCCTAGGTTCTTTAATATGCATTCATTTGCTTGCTTCTATGTAGCATTAAATAAATTAATTACGATTTCAATTAGAGTTTTCAGAGGTGGTATTGGTACTTGTAATTGGGGTTTCGATTTTAAATCAGTTAGACTGCATTGTTTTTGTTCCTAGAATGGTTATTTGTATTTTGAATAGAAGTAAGTTGTCAATGAAGATTTGTAATGTTATTGTCTTTCCTGGCAAATTATGTTAAAAATTCATATCATATTACAAATCCAAAACAAATTTAAACTTTGAAAGCAAAATCAGAGTTAGAGCCAGGCAGGCTCTTGCAAATGATCTGATCCGAATGTTCGGTTTTTCCTGATAGAGGTTTCCTAGGCTAAAATTATTGTGTCATTGTCTTAGTACTTTACTTTTCTATTAATTGTTTAATGCTTTAGATCTAACCACTAAAATTAACATGGTATCAGAGCTAAGTTCCTACTATAGAGCCTAAACAACTTGTAGGAAGATCATGTACTTCTTTTGCAGATTAGATCTGAAGTGAATCAAAAAATTGTCTACAGATTGACGGCATCGATGGTACTATGGAAAAATCATTGGATACAGGTCTTCTCACTCCTCTTTTATCTCTTGTTAAGGAGGGAACATTTAGGTTGAGCTTTATTTGCAACCCTAGTTTGAGATCTTATCTAGGGCAATCGTTTTAACTCTAGCCTACTAACTTTTCATCAAAGAATGTTTATCATATGTGGATTTTGTGCATCTAGTCTCAATTGATATCCTAAGGCTTGTAATTGTTTGAGCATTGCCTTGCCCTTGATCTGACCCTAAGTTATGATCGTTGATATTCTGTCCTCTATGGTTGAAAAAGGTGAAACTCATGATATGAATTGTTGTGTAAATAGCTGATGATTGATTTGACAAAATTCATAATAAGTTTTGGATTCCTGTATCAGCCTTATTATTTAATTTCAGTTGCAAGCTTATGGTTTTTTGGTGCGGTAGTCTGTGATCTTTGACTATTATGGTATGATCCTTGATGCTTTATGGCTATGATGCATTTTTCAAAAGATCATGGAAGCTTTAATTGAAACCTCTTACTCCGTACTTAAATCTGTCCTTGATCAAATTTAAGAACTATGGCCTTATATCAGTTATAAAATTTCTTGGATGGTTTTGCTTCAAATCCCTTTTAACTTCATATGGACTGTATTTGCCTTATGAATGTTTATGATTGTATGAGTCTGTCATATAGGGCTGTGAACCTCCATGATCTTTGTCATATTATCTGTAGCCTTGCTCTGCTGCTCTTGTGTAAGATCACTTCCTTTAAACTCTGATGTTTTTTGTCATGGCTTCTTACATAATATTCCTTATCTTTTAAAGTAAGTATTTTCTTGATTTTGTCTTATTGAATAAGACAGGTTCAGCTGTCTTGGTTCTTTTGACCATACATTTGTGTTCAGCTATACAAGATGTATTCTTGAGTATTAATGCTCTCATCTGATTTTTACTGGAAAGACAATTTGACTTACATAATGGATCTTGTAATATGATGGTTTCTGATCAGATTAGGCACAGTCATCTCTCTATTTTATTCAACCTTCAAAATCAAAGTATGTTGTACTATATCATGTTTAGGAAGAATGATTGTTGGGATGGCATTATACAAATCCTTATACTAACTGTTCTGATCAATCTTTGTATGATGGCAGTTAACCTCATAATCTTGAACTATTCAGCTCTTTCTTTCACTTATCATAATGATTGTGCTATGGGTCCAGAAGGATGGCTCCATATACAAGGATTGATAAGCATTTGCTTATTCTAGAACCTTGTAACATTAATGCTGAATAGTTAGTGGAGTAAATGTTTTCTTGTAGTCTATTGCTCCAAGTAGTATTGGCTTTCATCTTGTTAAAATTGCTTACAGCTTGTTAGGTATATCACTAAATGCGTCACCTTCTGACTATGGTATTGACGTACTATTGATGACTTAGAACTTTCTTGGGACTAACATATATGATGATGTGCAGTTGTATCCTTGATCTCTATTGCTTAAGTCTTCCGATGATACCTATTTGGAAGTTTTCTTTCTTTTGTGAGCTAATAGTAGACATGGTTAAGTTAAGCTCACAAAAATGAGTAATTTAATTTAGCAAAATTTGGATCAAGAATGTCAAGTTACAAGAATAACTTGAGCTCCTCTTTCTCAGTTGCCATTCTCACATATGTGATCAGATTGGAAAGGTGAAATATGAGCTAATCAAATGCTTGACTTATGAAACTTAGATATTGTTATGTTGTATGACATAAGCTAGTTCTGTCATTGGCCCTGATACATCATTATCTTCTTATCTAAAGGTTCTATGTATTCATGTGATGAATGCTTGCATGCATTCTAAGTTGAGTGACCATACTTGGTTGTAATATGTTATTGATGGTCTTCATGTCATTCATAACGTCTATATTGTCTTGGATACTTCTAACTTGACATGAATACTTATGGAGATGTGATTATGTGCTTACCTATCATTGAAGGGTTTGAATCTCCTAGAATGCTGTATCTCTCATAAGGATATGAGGAATTGATGATTGGCAGTCTCAGCATTATTGATCTCAGATGGACATAAGCATTCTTTACAATGCTCGTGAAACTTTATGTAGTTATTTTATGCATTACAGTTTCTCTTCTATAAGGTTTAATTCCATGACTTGTTACTAATCTCTCTAGAATGATTCCTGATCAGGATGGACTAAGAAACATAAGCATGATGAGAGATCAAATACAGAGGGAGAAAGAACCTGATGCATTCTGAAGAAGACTCGGGCTAAGAATGTGGCCTTAAGATTAAGTTGAGATCACTTCTGAAGTAGGTTTCAACTTGGGACTCATCATGACTTTTTGGAGCTGCAGGAAATGTTCCTCTAACTGCACTTGTTCTTACTCTACAGAAGTCATAGCTGCATTTTGTGTTAATAGTGCTCAGTTGTCTTGTTGTACTTTGACTGTGGTAAGTCTCTATGGGCAAATTGTAAGTGGAATGACTCCTATGTCAAGGACTCGTTACCTTCCACGTGGCTCAAATTGTTGTGATTTCTATGGATACTTTTTGTACAAATTGAAAGGAATGTTGTTCCTTCAATTCATGTAAATTCAGAAAGGATTGCTTCCTTGATAGAGGGAGCTGATTAGCGGATCTATCAAGATCCTGATTTATTGGTTCAGAGAGAGTGAACCTTGGATTCATGTAATAAAGTTTTATGTGGTAGATATCATGTGGATATCATGTGATAACTGAAGTCACGATGAGGTGACGTCTAATTATTGCTCATGGAAGTAGTCATGATGATGAGACCATGGATGTAATCATAACTGAGAGGGAGTCTCAGCTTCATTGATGTACTTTGATTATAGTGTATTATCCACCCTCTACGAGCAATGCAAGGTGGTATGGTATGGTATGAAATGGTATTGTATTACATTGTATTGTATCTTCCTTGAGAGAAGATATGTTATTGACCACCCTCTGCGGGCAATGCAAGGTGGAGTTGTATTTTTGGTATCTTCTGTAAGAGAAGATTTGAGACTTAGATCTCTTCCACCCTCTGCGAGCAATGTAAGGTAGTCCACCCTCTGTGGGCAATGCAAGGTGGCAGTGTATTTATGTTTGAAGACTTAGTCCTCTTCCACCCTCTGCAAGCAATGCAAGGTGGATCCATCCTCTGCAGGTAAGCATGGTGGAGTTCATGAAAACAGTCCATGATATTGGCTAGAATTCTCCCTAGCTAAGGAGTGTTAATTGTTTGGTAGCTAGATTGAATTCTAGCTTCACATTATTTTAATTAGGAAAATTAAAATAATGAATTAATTATTTAATTGGAGAATTAAATAATATATTTTAATTAGGAGAATTAAAATAATGAATTAATTATTTAATTAGGAGAATTAAATAATTTAAATATATTAATTGGAGAATTAAATAATATATTGTGGATTAATTATTTAATTGGAAAAATTAAATAATTATTTTAATTGGAGAATTAAAATAATAATATCAAGCCCTTTGTATTTTTTGTAATACATTTGAGTTTATAAAATATTTGGGCTGGGCCCAAATCGCCATCATTGTTTATTATGGCACCAAATTATAATTGAAATTTCCAAGTCGGCCTTGGCGTCCGACCATGGAATATTTTCAGTTTAAACCTCATATATATATGAGGAGATTGTAATTGAAAATATATCTCTACCCCAAGCAATCTGATCCAGTATAGCGAACCAAAGATCAATACAAGGCAGCGACTTACACTCCGCGAAATATCTAATATATTCTCTGCTATGTGGTCTCCAGCGATATCAATTGGTACTTCAAAGCAGCGAATACATGTGAATACATACACAATGATCTCAATACTTCAAAGCAGTGAATATATATCATGATCTATATTGGGCGTCAAGACAAAAGACTTCATGCTATCCATCCTATATGCTACGACAGCAGTGTATCCATTCGAGACATTCAACATTATCATTTGACTCAAATTATGCGTGCATTTACATATTGCTGAGTCAGATCTTGTGACTACATACTCAGATTGTGCGTCCATATATTCAGACCATGTGCCAATATATTCTTTCTTTCAGATCGTCCGTATACGCTGGGACATTGAATGACCTTCTCAGATTGCAGATTGATATTCTGAGTTCGTGTTTAAAGTTGAGATACTACTTGCGGGATCTGTGTCCAGCGATTTGGAGATTTGCTTCGTGGATCAGGGATCCTTAGCAAATCCTCAGCGATATCACTGTGAGTCATTGTAATTGTGATTTTGAGTGCAATTAAATGATCTGATCTAAATGCTGGGTTTTTCCTCATAGAGGTTTCCCAGGATAAAATTACTGTGTCATTGTCTTATTACTTTACTTTTCTGTTAATTGTTTTGTTAATGTTTGTAGCTTCAGTCATATGATCATTATAATATATATAATACATGTTGATTAATAATAATATATTATATATGTTATATTATTATTAATCATATGAAATTTAATATTTAATATTAAATTATTAAATTATTCTTAATTAATAATTGATTGATGAAACATTATAAGATTGATTAAATTATGATTAATAGGAAGAGGCATGTCCTTTCTTATAAATAATAATGAAT
>MU226379.1:416537-433380 GCA_018584345.1 Thuja plicata | reverse complement strand
AATCAGACAATCAGCGTTTGGTAGATTTAATAATTCGTGAGTACAAAACAAGGTACCGGCCTTTAGATCATTCAGTCAGCGAATCACATAAATCGGGAGTTATATAGATGGCAGATAGAAGACAGAGAAACAAAATTCAAGGATTAGTATGAGTTAGAAATATCCAATCCATGTTTGGCATGATCCAGTCAGCAATTAAGTTCCCAGTCAGCAGTAGAGACAAGTAATAGCATATCGACACTCACCTTTCTTTGTGGAAGATCGTCAATTACTTCTAATTACATATTCATCCTTGGATCAGTGCTCAATCAGATATTCATATATATAATATTATAGATTCATGCAGAAGTAAAGTGCTATTAATTGGAATTCCACTGGATCGCATAAATAGAGAGATACAAAATAATAATCGTGGTATAGACTTGACATAACGACAAGCTTAATATCAGAACGGCAATAAGACAAGTTCAGGTTGGACAATCTATAAAGCCAACTACTGGAACGTGGTCACTATAAGCATGAACAAGAGAAGATGATGATGATTGTTTTCTATAGATTGCCATAAAAGCAATTCAAATTACATAGCCTGCTAATCATTTTGATATCAGAAATTATTCTGTGTCAGATAACTCTTGTATAACATTGAGATAAGGAACTTGCGCCAAGATATTGTTATTAAATCTATTTGGAAGTCATACTGAATATATACACTTACCACAATAAAGGAGTAGAAAGAAGTCTATTGTCAATTTGATAAATTAGGTCAAATTCTAAGTCATCCTACCAAGGGACACTACATCATACGACCATTTTGGGGTATACGCAAAACTGAGGGAGTGACCGTTCGGTCACCTCTTCCACCGTACGGTGGTTTGAGTTGTCGTGGCCCCACATTCTTGGCCGTACGGAATTGTTGCTGGCGTAGCACATTCTTGACCATACGGGGTTGTCGGGGACGACCAATTTGGTCCATACAGAGTGTTTGGCATAAGTATTTTGGGTCGTACGGAGTTAGTCTATCGACAGAGACAGAAGGAGTCGTAAAGAGCATATTGGCCATACAAAGCTTATTCATTGTACATACAAGATTGAACACAGACATGTTTTGGGCGTACAACAACTTGGACGGGCATACGAAGTTGTCGGAGTGTTGAGCATCGTTCGTTGTGTGCTTTCCCCTTCTAACGGCGTCAGGACATTACAGTGGTATCAGAGCCAGTCATTCTGCTAGCCTGTTGGGTCGTGGATGCATAACGAGTTGAGAGTATACACCAGAAGGAGGTACCTTTCCGCCGACAAAATGGGGGAACCACGGGATCCTGCCACGAAAGTCATGGCACCGTTAAGGGAGCTAACCAAGAGCCAGGCGCAGCTCAATGAAACCATGATCAGAGGGCAAGAAGAACAACGGCTCATGGAGGAGACGCTCCAAAGGTTGGCGGAAGGGAAGATGAATGGAGAACAAAATGGGCACGGCGATAATTCTGTCACAGGGAGAGCAAACTCTCATTCACGCTCTCGACCATCGATGCTGACATTCCTGCCAAGAACCGAAGCACCTCGTAGAGAGCAAGAGGCCACCTTCCAAGAAATGCGGGAGCAACTAATGCAAGACTGGAGGAACGCGAATCTCGAAGGAGACATCCTTCTGAGACTATGCTGATTTACGAATGAGATATTCAGGCGGCAGCGGTTGTGGCTATTAAAATGATGACCTCAACGAAAGATAGGCAAGGTGAACCTGTCATCCTTTGATGGATCGAGATCAACATTCGTGCGGGCATGGATATAGAAGGTGGACATATATTTCCAGCTTAACCCGATGTCGGAGGAGGCAATCAAATTTGAGGCGCTTCACCTAGAGGGAATCGCTTACGAATGGTGGCATCATGGAATGGTTACCCTCGGCCACAATCAAATAACCACCTATGCTGAATTCACAGAGACTAATAGACCACTTCGACGGGAAAGATCCAAAACTTAATTTTAAGGAATTGGCGTAGTTGAATCAATCCGGATCAGTTGACAATTACATTGTAGAATTCCAGAGACTATCCATGCTGGTGACACATATCTCGGAGAGACGAGTGGTTGTGTTGTTCATAGATGGGCTAATGGAACCTCTGAAAGGTTGGGTGAAAAGATTCAACCCCATCACGCTCATGGAAGCAACTAAGAAGGCACGTGACACGACGACATCTTCTTCCTCCAGGAGTTATTCACGCCCCAAGGCAACCCTTGCTCTAAAGGAGAAAGTCAACAATCTCCCACCAAAGAAGCCATCATTAGATGCGGGCACCAGACAGGATCTTAGAAGGAGAAAACTCTGTTTTAACTGTAAGAAGTCGTGGGAACCAAGGCACCGATGCCTGGGCAAAGGAAAAACCCACAGCATTGAGGTGATGTCCGATGGCAAGGAGGAGAATGAGGAAACTGAAACCGAAGGAGATGGACAGAAAGCTTCGAAGGAGGTTGACATAAACCGCGCGGAGAGGATTGCCAGACTGGTACGAAGAGGAGGCGCCATCGCAGCACTAGCTGGTACTCCAAGGTGCATTGTATTCTGGGTACGGGGTACACTCCAACAGCAGCGGATTATGCTCATGCTTGACAGTGGGCCACACTCAACTTCATCAACTCATCACTTGTGAACCGAAGGGGTTTGCATACAGAGGCGCACCAAGGGTTCAAAGTCAAGGTGGCAGGAGGAAACCTCTTGTCATGTACCCATTTGGTCCCGCAACTGAGCATTATCATGGGGAACCACACGGTAACAGATGACTTCTTTGTAGTAGATTTGGATGACATGGAGGTCATACTGGGCATTCAGTGGATGGAGACTCTTGACGAGTACATACAAAGTTTCAAAAGTATGGAGCTCTCCTTCGAAGTGGATGGCAAAAAGGTAGTTCTGAGGGAAGATGAATGGCGGCCCAAAGGAAATCTTGGTACAACGGATGGAGGCAATCTTCAAACATGATGATGTAATTTGGGCAGCACACTGCTTGGTATCAATAGAATCCTTGAGGAGTCAACAAGCATACTATCATGATGACGAGCTTCAGACAGTGTTGGACAAACATAGTTTGGTTTTCGCCAACATTCTACATGGTATCCCTCCACACAGAGGCTTTGAGCACAACATCGAATTGGAGTAAAGAGCCAAGCCTATCATCACCACACACGACCGCCATCCTAAAAAGTTTAAGGATGAGATAGAGAAGACGATCAAGGAACTCCTCGACAAAGGATGGATCTGGCCCAGCTCGAGCCCGTTCGTGTCGTCATTAGTGCTAGTAAAGAAGGATGGATCCCTCCGGATTTGTGTGGACTATCATGCGTTGAACAAGAAGACCATCAAACACAAGTACTCCATCCCCAGGATCGACGAGTTGTTGGATGAGTTACACAGCGCAGTCTATTTCTCCAAAATAGATCTCCGCTCCAGTTACCATCAAATTCACATGAGAGAGCAAGATGTTGAGAAGACAGCTCGTCTAATGAAGAGGGGGACCCACTGGCACTGAGTATGCTTTTGCAGCCGAATCTTTGGAACTTAGACTAGCACTATCTAAGGAACTTTCCTCACTGGATGAGGGTGAAACCATGATGGTAGGCATATCACCATGACTGCTTCCTAGTAAGCTAGCTGACAGGCTGGCAGGTTGACTCTTCCGGTTTGTTCGTAGTGGTGCACTAGATTGAGTTGGTGCGACCTCCTTGCCAATTGCCTGTATCCCAAGGTGTGCCCAATAAAAGGTTGTCAGCCATCTTGGCTCTATCTGGGTAGTGGGATGGAGGTTTCCCCACCTGTCAGAAGGCACCTGTATATGAATATAATGTAGAAACAATATGATCCCATTTTGCGTCATGTATAAAGCCTTGGGCCTAAAGCTATGAAACTCATGAATTCTATCAAATAACCCACATACCCAATTATATGTTCTCCCTGGCTTAAGGTTTAGCATAAACTCCAGCATCCAGAATGCCACATCTAATGCGCGGTTGACACCAAGGAGATGACATTTTAACAAATCCAATATATATTTCCACTCTACATTCACCAAAAAATTCTCTTTTAGGACTTTATTTCCATCTGAACTCTAAATACTTGCACTTTCTTCTGTCGTGAAATCATGCCTGCATACTTGTTGAATATAAAAATCTTTCTTGTTGGGCCAAACCTTTCTAGTGTCCTTTGTCCGGTCTTATGGTGTTTGGGATTGATTTCTTTTAATTCAATTGTAAGACTTCTTTTTATTAAATTTATACTCAATAACAATGGCTATCTCTAACATGATCCCTTAAATCATGCAATGTCTAATATAGTTGTTGTTTGAATACGGGAGTATATCCTTGCAACAAATCTAATGCTATGTCTGAAAATACAATATTCTTCCTTGCAATCAATGTGTTTGTTTCTAATCTACCTTGATATGCTTGCAATCAATATTAGCCAAATAAGAAAATGCTCAAAAGAGTTGATCGAAAATATGGATAAGAGACAAGGGATTTCCAAATAGATGATGCTTGACTGAATTTGATTGCCATTAAGTATCTTCCAGATCGAAGGGTTGCATCCCTTGAATTTTGAGAGACCTATCGCTTCTAAACATAATTGTTCATGACAAACCGGTGTATTATATTAATCACATTTTTTATTTCTTGTCTTAATCGCTGCCATAATTGATTATTCCATTTATCGTTGTTTTCTTTTAATCTTTGTCATTATCGATTCTTATCCATCAATTACTTCCATCGCATCCCTTAGTAAATCTGATGTAATGAATAACCTTCAGATATGACAACTCTTCTTCCCAAGATAAAATGGGTGGCTAGATATGATGGTCACGGTGATGATAATCAATACTCTTCTATAATGGCAGGCATTGATATATGATTGAAACATAAGATCCCTTCACCTTCTTCCATTATCGCTCTATACTTCATGTCATTAATTAACTCAAGCAATATGGTCAAACAATATCATTGCAAGCTGGCTTTATTTGTCTGCCATCCAGGAAAGGTTTTGTTAATATGCTCCAACAAGCTTCCATAAACTGATCTTGCACCCGCGACATGAAGTTTCTTGTATTTAGCCCGAACATTAAGAAATGAATTGCCAAGGCACAAATATTTGTTGTCATTCTTCAATCAAAATTATAACCTTCCTTTAATACTTGAATAAAGTGTTCGCTCCAAGTTTAGATAGTCTTCCGCTCCTATGAATAACACTTTTGGATTTTTGCTAAATTTGATTCTAGTTTGTTATACCGCTCAAGTGGTTCCACAAGATATTCCTTAATGAGAATCGCACTATATAAATCATTTATGCAATCGATGGTTACTAAACTCTCCTTTATGCATTAATTCCCCAAAGCTTTGTAGATGTTTCACTCATTTATAGTCTCTCTGCCATCTGCGGTGATTCCTCTTCCTATTCGTTGGTATCCAAACTGTACTGTCATTTCCTCTTGTGTTGGAGTTGTTTCTTCCCTTGTATGCTATTTTGTTGTAGTTTATGAAACCCCCATTCGAACTAAATCTCCTCAATCCTTATGTCCAATTCCCTTCTTATCCTTCATGGTAATAGTCTCTGCAAACTTCAACAATCTCAAATGAATTCCCTGATCATTGTCACTCCCTATGTTCTTGTCCAATATAGTAAGCATATATATGTGCGCACCTTGATTTGAAGTATCCAGCCCAATCCCCCTTACCAAAGATTTATATGAAGGTGTGATATCCAATTCAGCCCGTATATATCTCTCACGTAGAGAGAAAAAGTCATGCCTTTTGCTAATACAACGCTTCCCTTGATCGCACTCATTCATAAGGCGTGGCTTTTGGTCATCACTTTTCTTAGTGTATATTTAGGATAATGTCCTTAGTGATAGTCGTTCTTCCTTATAATGATGACGGAAGTTTTTAGTATTTTAGTAAAGTATTGAAATAAAGTATATTATTGTCAATGGGCCCTTGGTCTGCTGGTGAAGTTGATTGGTTCTGAATGAGCCCACCAAGCATCAAGTCTTGCTGAGTGCAAAGGCTCTAACACCATATGGGATGAGGTCAGGATCGTACCCCGGGCAGATTTTGGCAGAATGGATACCCCTCAGTCCTTGGCTCTAAGCTTATGAACCTGAACCAAAAAAAGTATATTATTCGGTATTAAAATTAAGGAATATATGCATTAATTATATACTTATATTTTGAGCTATTATTTATTTATATTTACATTTATGTATTTATTAAAATATTATTATTTATTTATATTATAACTATTATATATTTACTTATTTATATATATTAATATTATTATTTATTTAATAAAATTCTATTGTTTAATTATTATTTATCATTAAATCCTATTTCAAAACGAGGACATCACAACCATCTCAGGCTTCCCCACATAATACCCTATAGAAGGGATTCCCATCACCCTGGTAGAGACAAGAGGCATGTACCAGATCACTACCTGGTAGCCATTATAGATAATGATGGATTGTCGCTTCACTCCATTATATTGTGGTAGCATAGTGTGTAGGTAAGGCTTGAATTCCTTCAAGCTAAAATATAGCAACAACACCACCTTGTCCACTGAAGCATTACAGAGAGGTTTCTTAAAATGTGATCATCATCCTGCACACTGAACAACCAATTCTTGCATTCTGTGTTGGTGAGATTGTCCCATGTCATTGAGTCTGCTGTAATGAACCCATCATTCTGTTTATGCCTACCGCCTACAACTTGAGGCCTCATGTGTGCCTTTCCTTTTGCGTTGTTGCTTGTCATTCCTCCAACTTGTGATTTACCTCTATCATTTGGCTCTTCATTTCTTGGTGAGTCGTTGGAGTACCTATCATTTTGTTGTCACCTAGTATTTTCAAATACAATTTTCACCATGATTCCCTCTGATTCTGCCATGTGAAAGGTATCTAGTTCCTTGACTTATGTGAGTACCCTTCCTCCTTCCTACAGCTTAACCTCTCTTTTACGCATGGCTGCATCGTTCCTTCATTGCCATATAGCTGCACTATCCATGCCTTGCACTGTCTCCTTGCCATACAGTATCTACTAGCGGTCACTTCTAGTGTACGACACTTTCTTCTCTCTTGTACAATCTTCTTCCCCGTACAGCACTGACTTCTTTTGCCAATACAGATATCCTTGTCTCGTGACTTATCTCAGCAGTTATCCTATAGTACCAAGAATGTGTGTATGAATCCTGCGTCTTCTAATCCTTTGTAAGGATCTGAATTGCACCTTTGAAGTGTGGCTTTGAGTTACAGTTTTGTACAATTCTGAAGTACGACATACGACTCTAAAGTAAAGCTCTATACATTTCTTTGCAGCAAATCTTTCTCCAACCTCCATACAGTCTGCAAACTCCATACAGACTAGTTGAGTACGAGCTCTCTTCATTGTACTTGTGCCTCAAACATTTTCTACGGCTTATGTCCTCGGCACATCGTACTTGCCTTTGCACACATCCATACAAATTAGAGTTGTATGTTTGCCTGCAAATATCTTCTGTGAAATTGCAACCTTCTTTACCTTTTACAAAATTACATGCCTTGAAGCTAACTTATATTACTTGTCTGCAATTTTAGGGCTAAGATTTTGATAAAACATTTAGCTTTTATAAGGAAAATTAATTTCTTTTTCTTTGCTTCACACCTCTCTTTAATTTTTTCAGCATGTCTTTTTGTTTTTATTTCTCCCTTCAATTCCATATTCTTTATTCTTTTGATAATATTTTCTAACTTTAATTTTTTCATAAAAATTACGCATCTCCATTTTTTTCCCAATTTTATTCTTTTCATTTTTAACTTTCTCGCACTTGTTACTCCAAAATAATTTTTTCTCTTCAATTGTTTCAAACTTTTCAAACTTCCAAAATGGGTACTTACGTTGTCTCGCACTTCACTTTTTTTCTTCTTGCTTTGTCCTTCATTGTCATCCACGAATTTTCTCTTTGTTCCTCTTGGATCATTCGCGGGTCTCACCTTAATCTCAGAAGCATAGTGCCACCAACATGTGCTGATAGGCTTCCTATAACATTAAATTTCGCAACACATCCCCATATATTCCAGGTCAAATATTTTTTCGACAAGGGTTTCAGACCCAATACCTTCATAACTTGCATCAATGCACTAGCCTCCGTATGGTTATACCACATAACATCCTCACCGTTGCTAGTTATTTCAGGTTGACACACTAGGTTTGGAATGACTTTCCAAAGCATGTTGGAGTTTGGAAATGGTGCATGCTTCTTACCTTTTTCAATACAGTACCTTCCGAGTTCTTCATCCACCCAAGGCCGCTCTACAATGAACATATTGTATCCCTTGATTATTATTTTGAGTCAGGGGCCTAACGTCTTCTCGTACTCCTCCAAATCAATTTCTTCTTCCTAGTCTTCATCTAGTGCCTCTTCTTTCACCGCTTGTTCCTTAGTTTGTTCCTCCTTTTCTTTTTTGCTTCCTTGTCAATATCATAAGCCACATATTGTTTGTGTGGAGCCTTCCATATCCAATGTCCACCCATTTGCACCCAAAGTGCAAGTGTGTCAAATAATGCGTTAGTAAGGTTCTTGTGAATGCGGAGGATTGCAACGCTCTCCACATGTTTCCTTGCCAATATTTCCTCACTGCTGGGAACCCAATCTTCATCTAGCCTATAGGGTTGATCTCAAATTACTAGTTCCTCCTTGAGCACTCCATCTCGTGTGATGGTCCAATCTTTGTAGGTGGCAATATCCCAACATGTTGATCTCTATTGTGGGTCCCTCCATCTCATAATAAATTTTTATCTTTGAGTAGTTCACAGGTTCTTTAGTTAATCTGTTGTCAAGTGTTGCAAGTTTGATTGCTCTATTGTGACCCACTTCTCTCACTTTATAGGATCCCAGCCAATGAACTTTGAACTTCTTGGGCTTGATTTTGTTACAACCGTTATACTTCAAAACTAACTGTTGCAATCGGAAGTTCATTCATGGGAGGTGTTTGTCATGCCATAACTTTTGTCGCTATTGCATATAGCTTTCGTCACCCATTCTATCATTAATCTCCATTCGTCCAATTTGTTAAGGTTAAGAAGGCATTCATTCAAGCTCTTGATGTCACCAAGACATTTCTCAACGACAATGTGCAGACTAGGAACCGTGTACTTGGCAGGTACCTCTACCTCCTACCAATACATTAGTTGGAAGGGTGTATGTCCAATATATGTCGTACAATACACCTAGAGTATTGTCGATATTCTTTCCTCCCAATCTTCCTCTTCCACCCCACAGCATTTATTTATTATAGAAACGAGTAAATTGTAGATTATGCCTAGCCATTGGCTCGTGCGTAGTATGGACTTGATAGGGTGTGGAAGATTTTAAACTTTGTTGTCATCAACTAGATGACATGATACACAAAGTGCACCCCTTAGTCACTAGTGATCTGATGTGGGATCAATTTGTTTACTCCCAAAAGGAACTACTAGATTACGCAGAGTAAACAAGATACTAGAACACGCCATACAATTCTACCAGAAAGAAAGTAATACTAAAAAGAACATGGTAGAAAGATATGAATTATATTTCCAAATGCAATGTATACAATCTAGAGAATATCTAGAGAATAATACCTTTTGATAGGAAGTACATATAAAGTGACAGGGGATTGATTAAAAGTACCAACTGTCGGAAACTAACCAAAACTAATTGAAAGTAAACTAAAATTACATTGCCAATTAATTGTTTCATAACATGTTTATTCCAAAAACTTTGGCAAGTTTTGTCGACTAGAATCTCCTTGTCATAGATTGAATAGCTCCTTTCACCTCCTCTTAAATTCCTACTTTCAAATGCAATCAGGTGTTTATTTTGCACTAGAAAAGCCCCAATACCTTCACTTGAAGCATCACATTAAAGCTCAAAGGGCTTAGTAAAATTTGGAATTGCTAATACTGGACATGTGCTTGTCAACTGCTTGAAATGATCAAAATCTTGTTGCGCTTTTTCCAACCAAACAAAGGCTCCTTTCTTTGTCAATCTATAAGTGGGGCAGCCAACTAAGAAAATCCTTTGACAAACCTCCTGTAGAAACCATATAACCCAACAAAATCCCTTCAACTATGTAAATTTAGTAAGCGGAGGCCTATCAAGAATGGCTTTGATCTTCTCAACATCGACACTAACTCCCTTGGAGCAGATTATGTGTCCAAGATATAATGATTTTGTCATACCGAATTCACACTTGGACTCCTTCGTAAACAAAGACTTACTCTCAAGGATACCTGAAACTTCATCCAAATGTCTAGTGCTCTTCCCAAGATCTATTGAAAATGAGAATGCCATCAAAGAAGATAAGAACAAACTTATGCAATTACTTCCTGAATATCCTGTTCATACATAACTAAAATGTAGCAAGAGCATTAGCCAAACCAGAGGGAATGACAAGGAACTCAAAATGGCCAAAGTGACATCTTAGGCAGTCTTCTCTATGTCCTCCTCTCTGACTCTAATCTGATGGTATCTTGACCTCAAGTCAATTTTAGAGAAATAAACCACTCCATGTAGTCAACAACGAGCTCATCTATTCGTGGAATGGGGTAGCTATTTTTGATAGTTTTCTTGCTCAATGCTTTGTAATCTATGCACATACACATGGTATCATCCTTCTTCTTCACCAACACCACCAGAGAAGCAAATGTTCTCTTACTTGATCAACTGTGCCCCATATCCAAAAGCCCCTTAATTGTCATTTTCTATCGCATCCTTATCTCTCTTTGGATGCCTATATGGAGTGGTAATGACAGGTTTAGCCCCCTCCTCTAACCCAATCACATGTTTAATGCCTCTATCAAAACGCCTACCTGCAGGGATGTTATTGACACCTTGTTTCTCTTGGATAGCTAAGCCTGAATGTCAGGTGGATATGATCTTTTAAATCCCTTCGTACATGTAGGCATAACTACACATGCTGCTGCCTAATCAAGTTGTTCATGTCTAAATATCCTTTCCATTCGTCTAAAAGATACAACTTGTAATCCTCCATTAGAAATCCCTCTCAAGACCACATTGTTTTCTTCTGATTTAAATTCCAGCCCAATGGTCTTAAAATTAAGGGTGATCTCACTAAATGATCGAAGCCACTGTATTCCCATCGTCACATCAATATATCAAATACTCACCACAAAGAAGTCATACTTGACTTCATAGTTTCCTAACTACAAACTCACTTGTGGGATCACCTTGGTACAATTAATTGTGCATCCATCTACAACTATAACCCTGAATCCAACTACCTCTTGTGTTTGAAGTCCTCTACGGGCTACTAGTCCTTCATCAATGAAATTATGCGTAGCTCCTGTACCAATTAGATCAACCAATTGCTGCCCATTAAGTACCCCTCTAATGCGTAGGGACTCGTTCTTTTGGAAACTATATAATTGGCCAAGCTTTCCATCATTCTCCTTTCCCTTTTCACCCTCTTTAAAAGAGTCTTCCTCTTTCATCTCTTTTGAATTGAATTAATGGTCTCATTTTTCTGATGAAGATTCCTCAGCAAAATAGTACTCTATCTTTGTTTACGTTCCCTTTTGATGCACACTTGTGTCCTGGATTACAAAGTTCCCTACAACAGAAGCACAAATTCTTCTTCCTTAAGTCATTTAGTGTTTCTCCATCAAGCCTAGTGACTGATTTTTTCTGCTGGTTGATGTCCTTTAAGAAATGTTGCTTGTCCTTTTTGTGAGAGAAGGGTTTCGACTGATATTTTTATTTTGCCAACTCTATCATTCTATGAAACAAGTCATGAAATTCATTCATCATGTAAACTCTCACGCCCCAAAGGCTGCACAAGCTCCTTAGAAGATTGTCTTCAAAAGGCCTCAAGTTATAATATTGTAAGAACAATTTTACTATATTCTTCATAGAACATCTTGATTCCAAAGTTCCAAGTTAGTCTTGGGAATGAACCATCACACCGATGCTGCACTACTCTAATTACAGCAATCGATTCTTCATACCCAAACTGCCTCCATCTTTTCTCAAGTCTTAAGAAGAGTCTGTTGTCTAACTTAAACTGAAATAGATACCATTCTTGATTAATGGAGAAGAAACTTTGCTCAACCATAGAATCAAACTCTATACATATTTTCTTATAGTGTCAAGAGAAGAATTCCAAGTTTTCCAATCTATCGCACCCATCTCAATGTTGTAGGAAGAATTGTATAGAAATCTCCTGGAATGTTGATAGAAATTATCATTCATTGTGGTGGAGATGAATAGCAGAATGACACTTGTGGGGTTCCTCACAATTAGCTTCCATAATGTTAGCAACGGTCCAATATCCCTTTAGTCATCAATTGATGTCATCACTATACAACACTAATTATGGTAAGGAAAGGATAAGAGTAAGGAAAGGTTAAGGCTGTTATTTGTGCATTGGAAAGTGGCCTTCAACTGAGTTTAACACTTCTGTTCACAAACAAAGAGTGCAGAAGCAGACTTGGAGCAGCTAGTGACATATTCTATCATTGCAAATAATCGCCTAGGTCAATATTATGCCTTGCTTAGTGCTGGTAACATTTTTGAGCAGGCTTTAACAATTTTCCAAGATAACTTCAGATCTGATTCTTATATTAGAAGTCTGATTTCAGTTTACTTATCATACATTTTTTATATTATAGTTGAGTTATCATATGCTTGATTTGATGAAAAGAGATTATCTTGAAATGCTATGATATTTTGTATGTTAATGTACTGATTGAGTGGGAATGGTGACAAACCCCCATTTCATCTAGTTAGTCACAATTTCCTTTTCTTATTTATGCTAATGTACTGACTGAGTGGCAATCGTGACAAACCTATCTAGTTTTTTTATTGAGAGCATTTGCATATGTGGATTTATTATCATGCATGTCATCTGAAGCTAACAATCAGCAAGTTACTCTTCATTACTTTCTATCTTGCATCATATATTTAAAATAAAATATGGGATGGTTATTACAGGATTGGTGTCTCCACTGGTTGGTGCCTGTGAATATTGTAAGATAATTTTATTTTTTGTTATGGCTGGATTTGGACAGTAGATCCAAGCAGTCCTCCAGGGTTTTTCCCTGAAAGAATTTCCACGTAAATCTTTTGTTCCTAAGTGTGTGGATCTTGTGAGTTTTGGATAATTGTGGTTGTAAAATTTCAAGCAAGAAACATTTTGTCTTATACCAATTCACCCGTCTCTATATAAGTGTGTGCACATCACAAGCTACATGCAAATACACTTTTTGCATTTATATCTTATTTAGTCTAATGACATGCATTTAATCATCACTGTATTGCAAGTTGAGTGTGATGTCCCCATTTTTGCGAGCATCAATGTTTGAGGGATTAGCCTATTATTTGACCCTCATAGGCTAATAATTGTGGATAGAGGGTCTTCTGAGGCAAAGGCATAGTTAATAGGGGTCTTGTCTTCGTTAATTTTCAGTATGTTCCAGTTTGGTCTTCGTTTGGCTCAGATTGGACTTTGTTTGGGCTTAGTTTAATATACTTACTATTTATAGCAAGTCAGTTGATGATCAAGAAGGACCCTTTCTATTTTTGGTAAGTCACTGGGTTGTGTTGGTTCCCAAAACAGTTTTATGCTATAAGAAGCTACCAGTACACTATTCAACAAATTCTATAGAGAAGCCAACTCCAATTATTAAATTCCTAAAAGGACTGGACCAACTGACAGGGATACTGATTCCCTCTGCACTTTAGGTTCTGCAAGACCAAGGTGGGTAGACCTATAATTCCCTCAAAAAGACACACTAAACTGATGACTGGCATTACTTAAGCAGAAATCTCATATAAGGCTAAACATAACAAGAAAATACTAAGTAAATGCTAATTACTTATTAATTCTCAATTGCTGTGGAGTATGAGATGAAATCATTTAACAACAACAACACAAGTAAAGATATTCATGATTTAATCAATTTTGTTGCAGCAAGAAACAACATGAGTCTGAACAACAACAAACTTGTAAAATCCACAATAGCTAGGATTAGTGCCTTGTCCCATTGGGCAACAGAGTCATCAAAATATTACTATCCTATAACACAGTTTCATCTATAGCATATGATATAAAAATATTGCCTTACAATATTCTTCAATAACAATCCTAACCCAGCCTACTTATCAGATCCCTGCACAACCCCAGCAAATCTCCAACTTCTATCAAGCATTTAATTGACTCATTAGATCAAAGCATGAAAGAGAATCACATATCTCACAACAAGACACTAAATGAGAATAACTCTTTGTTTTATTTCATTTAAAACGTGACTGATTTTTCACACTGAAGACATCTAAATCAAAATTACATTCAACAAAACCCTTTGCTCTCTCTATCATACAATATTAATACAACCTGCAGACCCAAAACCTGCAAAAGATTTAACACAAACTCATCTAAATTGCTTTATGAAAAGAAATTACAATGCTGCTCATTCTCAGCTAATCTTACTACTGGAACCCTATAAAAATTGGAACGTCGTTCCAAATCTCAGACCGGAACCCCTACAACAAAGAAGAAAATAGAATATATAGATAATTGTATCTATTGTTGACACATGTCCTCCTTAACATCTGATTTGTGAAAATATTCTCCTCCCTATGTCACCGACTCAAAATATCTTATCATGTTCATCAAACGCCATCATCTTGAAACCTTCCACTTGCCATGTAAATCTTTGCAAATCTGCACCTTGTTTGATCCTACAGCATGTCTCAACCACATTATGTCAACTCAGAAACCAACCTGATCTATCTACACCTCTGCAACTTGGCTTGCATCGACATGGAATTTGGATCCTCAGGCGATGAGTCGACAACCGACTTTACTTATAGACAAAGCCATACCCAATCCAAGGTTTATTTCGCGCGCAAGCAACAAGCAACGGATCCAGTCATCTCTTTTAACCTGATTTGAATATTGACTGTTGATCCCTACCCACGCTAGCGCATCGGGCGTTCACAATTACTCAAGATGATATTCTTCATGACGTAGCAGATGGACCCATAAACCAGCAAATAAAATATTACCACCAGCGGCGCATCAGCATTTGGCCCTACCCATCGGGCAAAAACAGCCATATGTTGTCCGGAATAATGTAATTAATGACCAAAGGCTAGGATGTCGGCGCACGGTTACCAACCGTCGCATCCCTTCGGTCCTTTATATTCTTGTACTACCTTCGGGTAAGGGACCATGTTATGAACAAAGCTATACTATTGTAATCGTTGCGAATGAATGAAAAAAAGAGTTGTCCTTTGCTTTATCTCTATCATGTTCTGTGCAATCACTTCTGTAGATAACTAAGTTTACCCTTGAGGGTAAACATTTGGCGTCGTTGCCGACCGAATCTGGCACGTGACAGAGGAATGAATGGTTAAATAGGACTACCATTTGAGGAGAATATCAGTGTGAGAACCAATGAGGATGGAATCACAGAACTTTTTGAAGGGGAGAATGCTCTGACAGTAGACTTCCGCATTCTATTTCAAGCGGCCATTGAAACATTCGTACGAAGAGAAGCCGTACGAGAAGAAGTGGCCCAAGACATTGTGTGGGACGCACTAAACGTCAGCCCCGCGGCGAATAGGTTGTTGTATCAACTACCTCGTTTGTTGGCATAGGCAACTATCGCTCAAAGGAACCGAAGGGAAGAAGTGGAGCGTGAACAGCGCCGAAAACAAACCCTAAGGAACTTTGCCAAAAACAGTCACCGGGAGGAGGAAGAGCACAATGGCAATCGACAAAGAACGAACCCATGAGCTTTAAGCCTAGGAGGAAATAAAAGGAACACTGTAAAATCCATAATAGCAAGATCACACAGTTGATCTATTGTACGGAATTATGAATAAATAAAAAGTGTTTTGTGTTATGTTTTAAAAATGATGTTTGATGCCCAATCTTTTAAATAAGGATAGGAATAAAAAGGAACAACCGAATGCCTTGGAAGCTACACATGAAGCTCTAATCCTTGCCCAACAAGTTGAACGTCGCCGAAGGTTCAGACAACTCGCCGAGGGACAACCTGTCGAAGGGTCAACCAAAGCAGACCACGAAGGTGGTACCAAAGGTAACCACCGGGGAGTCACAAGAGGTGTGACAACTGAAGGGGAACACTACCGTTCACCAGAGCACTGGGTAAGGAGTAGAGAAGAGTTACTTGAGGAAACGCGGCAAAGGTTGAATCTCATTGAGGAAACACGAGAAGAGTTTTCGAACCTATCCGTGGTACCCAAGCCGAAGGGAATAGAAAGGAGTAAAGGAGGAATGTGCGTGACTGGAGGTGCAGAGAAGGCACAAGCGTCGGACAGCCAAGACACTCTATTCAACCCTAGGACACCGAACATAGGAAGACACTCCGGTAGCCGGAACTTCACAAATACCGTCAATGAGGGTGGGCAGACACAACCCCCACCACTGCAACCACAGAGAGCACAACCAATGAAACAACCGGTAGGGATGGTTGCAAATAAACAGAAGTTGCCCAAGTTTACGGGCCAGGCCAAGGAGGATACTGTCCGCCATTGCAGAACTTGTGAAACCATATGGACCGCCAACAGGATTCAATTCAGGAGCCAAGGCAATTTGTTCAGCTGTGTTCTTTCCTTTACAAAGCCAGGCTTTGACAGCACTATCCTCATCTTCGTCTTCCAATGGTATTTTAGCCTTTACAAATGTACCATCAAGAACTACCTCAGGAGTAACAGGGGGTTTATTGCGCTCAGAAGGTCTCCCATAAGACTTAGGAGACAGGGGAAGAGCAGCTAGTGACAGAACGGGCTCCATTT